>CABFWB010004639.1:0-17026 GCA_902151455.1 Timema bartmani
AAACCAATCCAGGAAAGTTATATGGTTGTGTTTACAATAATTCCAAAAAGTTGTGATTTGACTAGCCTCTAATTCTATTTTTACAGAGTTTACACTGGGGTAGATGAAAATAATCACACTTCAAAATTTTAAGACACTTTATTATTTGGTTCAACATGACTTGACAATTGCAACTATACTGATATAACCAAAGATGAATTAAAATATCCTGTAGGCTTAACTACCTATATATATTAAAACAATAGCACAAAATATGTATTATAAATATTTTACTTGACTTACTGTTAGTATCACTAAACATAATATAAACAGTATTTTATTTGCACAAAGTTTAAGGAGACAAAACTTTATTTTTCAATTAATACAATTAAATGACCACTTAAGGCAGACATGCACCATTTTATTTCATCTATGATATACTAGATCTATTTCCAAGCACTTCCTTTAGAGGATAGAACTATTCAGGACACAAAACAAATCATAAAATTCTGTGATGGAGGAAAAATAGGGTGCACAGCTTTATTCCAGAGTCAAATTGGGCAAAGAAAAAATATTTGCATCTAAAGGTTGTAGTCAACTAATTTTAAAACATGTACATTTACAAGTTCGCATCATAAACAAAGTATATCAAAGTAACTTTAAAAGCACATCGCATACCCTCTTGACCAGAATACTTCCTGACCTATGGCTAGAAGTTGACTTGCTTTACTCTGATTTGACCAGGCAACAATGAACAACCTCTAATCAAAGTCCTATGATAAGCAATCTATCTTATTTACTTTATGGCATTAGGAATTTGAAAGTCCATTGCCCACTTACAAAAGTATGTCACCTATCACTATCTTGAGCTAGTTCTATACAGTCCACCTCATTACACCATATCCCTACCTTAAGCTAGTTTTATCCAGTCCACTTCATTGAGCTAGTTCTATTCATTACACCCTCTCTCTTTCAGGTCCTTTCTAATGTTATTCTGCCAGTCGCACTGCATGTCCTGCCTACTGTTAGGATAGTCAAGTATTGGAGATTATAAAGCTTTGTGATAAGAACAGGGTGTATAATTTATTAATTATGTAACTTCCTCCACTCCCCAGTATCCTCATCCCATTTTGGACCAAATATCTTCCTAAGCACCTTGTTTTTAACGCCCTTAATTTCTTTTCTTCAGGCAAATTAGGAGATCATGTTTCATGACTGTTTCCAGCCTGTGGCCTGGGTCACTTTTTTATTCAAGCCATATATTTTCCACTACCGGCTTGCTAGGCCTGTCGTAGACGTTCAAGAATCAAGATACAATATTGGACAGGCAACTTATTGTTCAAACATAAATTATCAAATCTAACTTAAGAAGGGATTGGTATTTTGAATTTTCCAGTCAATTGATACTAGAAGAAAAAAACATGATTTAAATAATCCCAAAAATGCTTACTTTTTTAGCGACTGCATTGTGTGAGTTACAACCCTAACAACCAATTATTTATGCTTAGATAATTTTCTTTCTCTTTTATTTGCACCAACAGGCAAGAATTCAAAGTATTGTGTATTAGTAGAAAAAGTATAATTTAGTTGGAATGTCAGCATTTAAAAGCTGTTCAGATATCTATTTGACATCAGGGCCGGACCCAGGTATTGTTAAAAATCTGGCTATTTTGAAAATATTTGTAACAGACTACCATTGTTAGAAAAGTATTATATATTTTACAAAATTCAGCAGAAAAGAGTTAGCAGCCATTTTTGGTGGTTCAAAGCTCCTGTAATAAATATTTGAAATTGCAAAAATTAAGCTAATACAAGATATTCCTAACAGTCTGCCATTGGGCTGATCACTAGTTTTTTGACCCCAGGAAATTAAAATCCAACCCGCAGCCGATTTACATGGTCCTGGGGGAGGTATGATCTCCAAAATTGCACATGCATGCAGGCATTTTTTTTACTATTAATAACAGGCTGCCAAAAGCATCATTGTCTGCATTAGACTTTTCTATGCAATTCACAGTCAAATTCAGCAGTTTTAATTGTTTAGCAGCCATTAAATAAGATTAATGAGATACATGTTGTCATATTAATTAATACAATAAAATATCTCAGCACTATTAATCTCACACAAAAATGTATCAAACAAAAATTGTTCAATATAATGGTGTACAAAAATACGGTGATATTAATTTTTTCAAGATCTAAATGTTATATCTATTTAACATAGTTCTAATTTTTATATTTAGTGATTTATATTCTTTTTTTAAAAGTTAGTATTGCAAAAACTTCTCTCCGAAAATCAAATATGCCAACCTATGACGCAAGATATGTTGTAAGGAGAATCCATGTATGATAAAATAGAAGGATAAATTATAATTCTAAATTAAGCTGTCATTTTATTATACTGTAATTTTAGCTGGCTCCTGGTCAATTAGTAGCCATAGAAACAAGACACTTCTGTTTCAGGATATTAGGAGAGTAGGAACCACCAAGAATTATAAAAAATTTAGTGAAACTCATACAAATAGAATACATTAATTATCTCAAAGATCTGCCAGCTAGTGAATGTACTCTGAAACAGGACAATTCTGCTTCAGAGCAAAAGGAGACTAAAAAACATCACCCAAATAATACATTATCTCATTGATGACTCTGCCAGCCAGTTATTTAACAGACTCGGAACAAGACAGTTTTGTTACAGTTACAGGAGAGTAAGAAACACCAAGAGGTATTATACAGTTTAAAAAACTGATCTATCTTTGATGAGACCATAATATAATCTGAGTATGTCAATACTTTTATTATAAACATTTTACCATTCAATATTTAGAACAGACTGTTTACCATGTGACTGTTATTGTGGCAAACCACCCATCTGAGTATTATCAACATTCATTCTGTTTTAATGAGCCAAAGTATTGAATGAATAATTGCTCTCTTGTCTTAAATATGTGTAAAATTACTAGAGTAAAAATATAACTTCATGAATTGAATATTTTGATTTGATTATTTATGGTTTGAATCAAGAGGAATAGCTAGTGCACCCGAGTGTTGCTGGATAATGAGTCTGAGGAGATACTAAAATACATTTTAGAAACTGGCTTTTATTTCTTCAGGTATATAGTGTTGAATCAATAACATTTTACTCTCCGAGTTTGAAGAAGTTGCTTGAGGCAGTGGAAGCTAGTTTTAAATGTGTTTCGGTGTTTGTATGAACAATTTCTACTCCAGAATCAGTAAGGTAAGTGTGTTGGCTATCCCCTATGATTTAGCCAATTTGATAATTTATTAATCATAGGGAGGAAAATTATTTATTCACCAAATACATCACAGGCCTCTGACTCAATCATTTATGCCAACAAATCAATTATAGTTGCCCAACCATTACCTCTACCCATAGACCAGTCAGTGTTCTTTCTTCTGCTTAAGTAGGGTCCTATTGTGCCCCAAGAATTACTGTAGTCAGTTTTTTCCTCCATTGTGTCCATGCTATCCCTAATTACAATGAGGTAATGATGAGGAACCTCCTTTGTATACCCTGACCTCGCTGTGATAGGTAAACAAGACGAGTTTGACATTTAACCAATGTGCCCAGCCATGCAGACAAGATGTGTTTTAAATATGATCTTTTGGAATTACACTTTGTGTGTAGGCCTTGCCATTATGTCCTTTTGATGTTTATTGCTAGAATATAATATTTTCTTCATGCAAGCAGAAAGTGGTTAAGTTCTAGTTTACCTGGGGACATGTTCGTCTCTACTGATATATATCTATGTACATATTCATTTTATAAAAATTGGCTCAAAACCACCGCTATACCAATTTTGTTATACAGAGAAGAAGATAAAGGAAAGAGGGATGAAAGGGAACAAACACAATATACCTTTTATGTTAAAAAGAAACACATTTCACACTTTACATTGTGACACAACTTCCTAATAAAAGTCTTTAGGAAGTTGTGTTGCATGTTTCACACTTCCTCCTGATAAGTTCCGATAGAATGAAACCTAGGTTGGGGAATTGGGCGGTACAATCTATTTTATTTGTCTAATATCAGCAAAGTAAAGAGTGAACTGTCTCCTGTCCATTGTAAAAGTCATGTTGTGTTTCTATCCCTTTTTCCCATACCTTCTTCTATGTGTAACAAAACATACCTCAGAGTGAAAAGAAGTTTACCTTAAAAGGATATACTCTGTATAAATTTGTGATTGTCTTTATGCTTCATTATCATGTGGTGTTGAGGTTCCAATTATTAAAGAGTCTAAAGATTTAGTAACATATATATTTAATTGAGTTATACATATTAAAAAATAATCTGAGGAGACACAATGCGGTAGAAACCTTTGAAAGCAAATAACCTATTTTAATCGCTACTTGACATTAAAAAGTCGAAAACAATAATTTCCATTTTGCAAATATCTAAGAGCCTACTGTAAAAAACTGTGTGCTGGAACAAAATAATTAACTCATTCTCAACAAATATTTCAAGTCTGGCTGATCAAAATTTGCAAATACAATACTCAAGTGTATTTTTCTAGTTTCTTCTGTGACCACATTATGCCAATAATAAACATTTTTTCTACTTAATAGCGATCACATTTTATGTCTAAATATTTCAAATAATACATCACATACAACATAAAATTATTTATTCAAATGCTTAATTTTGGCACATTAATCATGCTATTATGATATGGCAATTATTCTATGTAATTGGGAAAGTACATGTAATATATCCTGGCTCATGTTGATATTTTCTTTGGTAAAATATCATGATCATTACAAAACTTGTGAAAAATATTGATATTGTCAATTTCCAAAGCATTGTCTTTTTATTAATGAGGCTGAAATTCGATGCACAACCTTTTTCAAGAATTAAATTGTCAAAATAGCTGCAGTTTATAGAATAATGAAATATTGTCAAGTTCATAATGCAGAAAGTAGAATAGGGTAAAATGAAGCAATAAGAGACACCATTTTTAAATGTAAGGATAAGAGAAAGTAGAAAAAGTTAACACAAGATTATTTTATTTTTTATATACCATATATAAAATTATATATAGGTTTGAACAAAATTATTTATCACTATATATCAAATAGATATATAGTGTTTAATTATTAATATCAAACTGGTTAAATGAATTCCCAAATCTGCCAATAAAATATGATTTTGAGTATCCAACATCAACTTTTACAATTAATTTGATTAAAATATTTTAGTATTTTACCTCATAATGGCTTATATTTTATTTAAGACTATTGTGCCAGGCCAATTTTTTTTTATTAAAATGTATCTACCCTTAACATGTATAAGTTGTCCGTATATCATGAAAAAGATTAAAAACAAAACATTTTATACAGGACTTTTTGATATCTTTTAGTTAACTATTTTGAAAAATGAGAAGTGCTAACTTAATGTTTATATGGCATCTTAAAACTTCTAGAACTCTTACATTTGCCAAGGCTTCATGCTGTAATCAAGATCAACTTAACTAACGTTTACTCAATCTAAAATGAAGATGACTTTTGTCGTGTGAAGTGTAGCACATGTGCTGCTTGTTAGCCAATAGTCCTGTTAGCAACAAAATAAGGTTATTTTGTTTGTTTATGGTGTGCAGACACCTTCTGTGATTTCGTTTTTAAACACCAAAGGGATATGGCCTTTTATTTATTGCTTCAATGCTGTAAGCCTCCATTGCAAGTACTTACATTAAAGCAGCCTTAACTAGGTAGAGTTAGATTTTGATTAACGATTTGTTTTAAAAGTAACACAAGTCATGTGTTGTATTTTTCTCCAAGTCTATGTTACACTACATTTATGTAAGTTGATCTTAATCCAAACATTTTTGTCCTTTAATTTAGATTTAATATAGGGTTAAATGCACTTTTTCAATAATCTGAATATAATAACTGTGTGCTAAAAAATAGAAAGTATAAACTTTAATTGGCAGTGACAATATGTATGATTAAATATATTACTTTGCCAAAATAAAGATCCTTTTATGGCTAGAAGTTTAATTCCACTGCTATATAGGTACTGATAAAGTAAAAATTATATTTTAAGTTTATAATGAGTTTATTAAATATAAAAATTGTCAAGTCAAGTTCAAAGATAATACACATCATATTCGTAACCCTAATATTTTACAATCATTTACAGCACAAAGTATTAATTAACATGACAATATTATACATCTCAATTTTTAAATTTGTTGAAAATGTGAAGGAACGAAACAATTTCACAATTTATAATAAACTTAGCTCTATATAAATTCTCCACAATAATTAAAACTATACACCAAATACAAATAATAACAATAATAAAAGACTAGGAGACATGTGATTCGAATAGTAACATTATTGACTAAGTCTTGATATGAGTCGTTGAAAGAATTGTTTTACTTAGCTAATCACTGATAGGAGCTTTTCTCAGCGCTTTGGAACATTAGACTTTGTGATTTATTATTTGCAATAGTTGGAGACGATCGATTGTTGTTAGCAGAGCTAAAGTTAGCAAAGACTCTGGTAGGACTTTCTATGACCACAGTTGCTGTAGTGATATGGCTACCTCTACCTTCTTTCCTAACACAGTTCTCTCTTGGATTGGCAGAAGAAAGACTGCTGGAACTTACACCAGAGTCACTTGATTTTTCACTGAAGCATCCTCCCCGTCCACTACTCATATTTACATTACCACTTTCACACCCAAGACCCAAATCACTACTTCCCCCAACTACATATTTCACCATAGTAAGTTTTGGATTTGTTTCACAAGATTCCTCGATAATTCCGCAAGTAAGAGGGGGTGTTGATACATCTCCTCTTGCAACCGAAGGAGAGTTCACGTTTGTTGGAATGCAGCCAAAGACACTTGAAGGGGATCTTCTGCTGCTAGGGGACTCCAATAACACTTGTTGCTTTTTACTATTATTACTACTACATCGTATGCTACTTACAGGAGAACCTGTCGAGGGGTTCACATTTTTTTTACAAGACTCTACAGCTACTAATTTCCCTCGAGCTACAATGTAGGAATCAGCCTTGAAATCTATAGGAGTTCTAACAGGAGAAGAGGAAGCACTGGTCGGACATCTGAGGTCCGTGGAAGAAGGAGGAGGGGAGGTAGGGGTGGAAGTCACAGGAATGTTAGGAAGAAAGTGTTGTGGTAATTGATGTGGAGGTAGCAACTCACTCGCGTCACTTCCCGGCGTGGGATCTGAATTTGCTGGGTTCCTTGCAATGTTCGTGCCTCTTGCACACTGAGACTCGGCAGTAGTACCGGTGGTTTCCCCTATCTCCCCACATTGTTGTTGCGCTATCAGACGTTGATGTAACACTGCCATTCCAGTGTCTAAGTTATTGGGTATTTCTCTAGCAGCTGCACACTTGTGAGCTCTTAAGATCTCACCCTTCTCTTGACCAACACCACATATCGGTGATCTTCGGCTGGACGACTTGTGATGATGGTGATGTTGAGGGCCAGGACCTGGACCTGATAATTTTTTATGATGGTGGTGGTGCCTGTGGTGAGAATGGGAGAGTTCCTTGGGACCTGTCTCAAAGCCATGATGGGGGTAGTGAGGGTAATGCAGAGGGAGACAGTTGCTGACATCATGTTGGTGCCCCTGGATAGATGGGGGTCCCTCACTCGCAGGTTGGCCAGGAGATGTGTGGTCATCATCATCACTACTTGTGACTGGACCATCACCATCTGTATCTTCTGGACTCCCTGGAGCTGTAACCAAATAATAATATAGTTATAATATTAGGTTAAATGGATCTTCATGAAGAATATACTCTCTCAGCATTTGTTTTAGTGGCTAAATCAAAATTTTTCACATATCCAACTATTTAAAAAAAAACATATATATGAAGAATACAAAGTTGAATTGTCCAATAATTGTGTCCACTTTTATTTATTTTGAATGTTATAAAATAATATCTTTAAGATATTTATATGAGAAACATCCTACATTTTATTCAAACTAAATGGAATTCTCAAAAGATAGAATGATATAAAGCAAAGAAATAACTTGGAACATTTCTAATAATATTAGATTGACTGGTTCACAGTTTATATATTTTATATAACAGGTCACCATTGTGAAAAAAATCGTGATAAAAATAAAAACAAAAGTTTTGAGCACATTTGTCATTGAAAAAAGAAGTCGTTTGAACTAAATAATTGAAATGCTAACTTAATAGTTTGATTTACATTTTTATATAATTGCTAAAGTTGGCCAAACATTTCATAAAATAAAGGGATCTAAAACAATTTTGACCAATATGTTACATACATAATTTAACTGTTTAGATCTAACATAAATAAACTGTATCAAACAAATTATGCTGTGTAATATCACTGATGTAGTCCTGTAAAGTTCTTTAAGCCAAATTAATCTTAACAAAATTTAGTTCTTAACCTTACATTTTAAATGTAGAATAAAATAACTAAAATAAAATAATCTTACATATTTTTAAAACAACATAACAACCTTCACTCATGGTTCAAGGTGTCACATAGCAATAGACTAAACATCCAATGATGGGGAGGTTGGGTTTTGAATCTTGGTCAGGTGTATTGAGGGTGGATATTACTAAATGGTTTTCCACTCTCCCTCCATGCAAATGTGGGTAAACTTCCTCTAAAGTAAATTTTATTTATCTCTAATACATTAGCATAGTTATGTATGCGCAAAACCCGAATGGGCAGTAGAACGCGTTTTATAAAAAACAACAAAAAAAAAACAGCCTTTTCCAAAGAGGAGAAATGTAAAATGGGAGAAACCATTTTTAAAAAAAGACTGTTTTGCTTTGCATTCAGGCTATCCATATTTAATAACACTTATTAAGAGCAGATATACCCAAATGGTAAACTGTTTCAAACTCCTACCTCCTCGCCACAGCTAAACCAGTTTACAATGTGTATCTAAAAAATTGCATCAAACTTTGGCAGGCTGTTTCTTGGGTGAAAATAGAATAATTCACACCAGCAACCTAGGGTGCATTTTAAATATTAAGGGCGGTACACATCCCTAAAGATAGAGCTAGAAACAACTGTTGTGTGAAATATTATGAAAACTGCTTAGGGTATTACAACGAATCTTTGTATACTACTTACTGAAACCTTAATCATTAATAAACTAAATGTGCTGTTACTGTTACCTACCCCCATAGTGTAAAGATGGGGATTTGTAACACCTTTTTCTGTATAAAATATGTCAGAATAAGTATTAGCAATTTTGAATTAAGATTACAAAACATGGAGTAAAGATTAACAAAAAAGGTGTCTTGGAGAAACTGTCTAGCTTTCCCCGTTTCCGAGATAATCATGCATGTTTGATTTCAAAGACAAGTGTTAATTCCTGCCAGGTAGGGAGCCAGTATAGCTGTGTTGCTTCCCCCCGCCCCTTCCCCCAATCTAATTATCACTATCTTCCCCTCCCTCCACGAGCAGACTGCATCAGTCCACACGACTTCACTGCATGTTGTGCGCATTACTAGTCAAATGGCAAAGTACACAAACGCGGAAATGATAGACATGGTCACGCTGTATGGTGAAGCTAGAGGAAACGCAAGAGCAGCTGCACGGTTGTACCACGAAAGATATCCTGCGCGATGTCAACCTTATCACAGGACCTTCACCGATGTCACTCGGCGACTTCATGAAACAGGTACATTTCAGCTACGAGGGGGAGTTGGTCACCCGAGGAATGTTCACATTCCAATTGTCGAAGAATAGGTACTGAATTATGTGGACGACAACGCGTCAACAAGCACACGTGCCATTGCGCACTGAACAAATGTGTCCTATTCCACAGTATGGTGTGTCGTGCATGATAAGCTGCTGCGCCCGTATCACATGCGAAAGGTGCAGGCATTGAGGCCAGCAGATTATGCTCCTCGACATGATTTCTCCGATTGGTTTCTGAAGCATTGCGGAGTGATTCCTGATTTTTCCACTATAGTCTTGTTTTCCGATGAGGCGGCATTCACCAGAGACGGCTATTTAATGGTACAAATAGTCACATTTGGAATTACATGAACCCTTATGCAACTGTCATCATGGGCAACTCGCACAGATTTTCTGTCAACATCTGTGCGGACATTGTGGGTAACCATCTCATTGGCCCTTACCTGATGCCAAAACGCTTGACTGGCCACATCTACTACAAATTTCTGACAGTTACATTTCCACAGTTCCTCGAGAATGTACCACTATCCGTTCGACAACGCATATGGCTACAACACGACAGTGCACCACCTCATTTCACAATAGCTGTGCATGACTACCTCAACACCGCATTTCCTATCCAATGGATAGGAAGAGGTGGGCCTGTTGCGTGGCCACCACGCTCTCCTGACCTTAATCCGTTAGACTTTTTTCTTTGGGGCTTTGTCAAAGCTTTGGTGTACAAGACAGCTGTTGAATCTGAGGAAGACCCGTTAGCCTGGATAGGTGCTGCATGTAATAAGGTTCAAGAAACACCATGTGTTTTCGAAAGAGTATGCCAGTCATTAATATGCCGCCTCAATTATTGCAATGATGTTAGGAGCCGCCATTTTGAACACTTGCTATGAATCTACTTTTGAAGCTAGGAACTAAAACATGAAATAGCTACAATTTGTATTTCTTAATTTAGCTTTCAATACTCCAGTGAGAGTAATGAATAAAATCCCACCCACATGTGAACTGTGTAAGCATAACTTACTAATGTAGTAAATAGCAACACATTGGAGCTTATGAAGAGGGAAAAGTATCTGAGTTTCTCCATCATAACACACAAACCAGCCTTGTTTACCAAATTTATGTGATAGATAGTCACACGTGCTGGTATGACTGCAGTGTGAAGTAACACTGTGATTCTGGCTGCCTACCTGGCAGGCATTCACTGAGCTCAAACTTGTGTGATTATCTCGGAAACGGGGAAAGCTAGACAGTTTCTCCAAGACACCTTTTTTTTGTTAATTTTTACTCCATGTTTTGTAATTTTAAGTCAAAATTAGTAATACTTACTCTGACATATTTTATTGTAGAAAAAAGTGTTAACCCCCTTCCCCCTTTTTTTTACATGATGGGGGTGGGTAACAGTAACAGCACATTTAGTGTATTAACGATCAAGGTTTCAATAAGTATAATACAAAGATTCGGTGTTATACCCTAAGCAATTTTCATAATATTTCACACAACAGTCGTTTTTACCTCTATCATTAGGGGTGCATACCGCCCTTAATATTGAAGATGGACCCTAGGTTGCTGATGGGAATTATTATATTTTCACCCAAGGAATAACCTGCCAAAGTTTTATGCAATGTTTTAGATACACGTTGTATATGAGATTGAGACCTTGAAGCTTATTCCGTGTGCCCACCAATGCAAGCAAATTTAATATAAGAATGTCGATGCCAATGTAGCTCATAATTTATCTAGTGGTCTTATTGTGTGTAATATGGAATCATTACCAACTTGAATGTGATTGTGTGGCAACTTACAGTCATAATCATGTAGTAATTCCACTGCTGTTAGTATTTTAGCTCTATGCTCCGGGTTGTTGATACCCAAGTAGTCTAGATCTTCTTCTTCTAAGTCTTTAAACAGCTCCAGGTCTTCGTAGCCATTCAGTACAAAAACCGAGATGTGTTCCTGCACAAAAACACACAGCAATGACAGCACACATGTTATTGTGTATTTACAACGTCCCTACATGAGCATCAGACTATATATCTGGCGAGTTCTCCTCCTTTTCTTTGACCGTTTCGAGTGTTTTTTAGCACCGTGTCTTACCACCCATTCTGGTTACACACATATGTACTAATTACGCTAATGGTTTTTAAGGATTAGGCTGGTTATATTTATAGGAAGTGTTCTTGTATTTGTGTGGGGGAAGAGTGGAAAACCATTTTGAAAAAAATCACCCTCAGTACACCTTGTCGGCTGCAGTCGAGTCCACTATGTGAGTAGCGCCTTAGACCATGTGGCCATCAAAGTGGGAGTCAGGAGTGTTAAACTAGCTGTCCCCAAATTAAAACTTTTGACAGATTAATGGGTAATGGATCTTACTAAGTACCAACTTGTACTCTTGTAATCACTATGTACCATTGCTGCAGTACACATGTCTACACCCCCCACCAAAGTCTGTTGCATGAATTATCCTAGATGTGCCCATCCACCTGACAACAACAGACCGCGTCACTACTACCAAGTGGTCAACTAGATTTGAACTGTGTGCCACGAGTTACTCTCAACTCCCTCTCCCCTCTGGATGCTGTGCGCTCAGAGTATAAACTGTGCAGGTGCAGCTACTAACCGGAAGAAATTGATGGTTGTTCCCACTATTTCCCCCTTTTCATGAAACCACAAACTATAGACGTTTATCACATATATCTGAGGGTTTGGTGCTCGTAATTCGTTACTGATGATCACATCGTGAACATTGTATCATATGATTCCTCCCTGCTGAGAAAATGTCGCATATAAGCCACAGCCCAAGTGTGATCTGTACTCTTTGATTTTGGACGAATGTAGGAACTTACGAATAAAGTAAGTTGTTGTCATTTTCGGCTAAATTTTTTATTAGAAATTGGTTAGGATCTAAACTTTGATTAGTACTAAACTAGAGATCATGTTTCGGCTAATTTGTTTATTTTTATTTAAAAAATTGAGAATTAGAGAACTTTGTTTATTTTGAATTATCTGCTCTAGATCGTAATATGGTGTCCATGAACAAACTAATGTTTATTATTTTGATTATGTTGGCATTTATACATTGAAAGCTTTTGGCTTGCACTAGAACATTAGCGCGTCCTTGGGACAGATTCTTTATTGTTAGGTATGTTAGTATGGCTAGGTTTAGGAAATGTGATTCTTATTTATATATTAATAAATTGAAGTTTTTATATGTAATCATGATTGGCATCATTCATAATTATTGTAAATTTTAGGACTTGCCCGTCTATTGGGAATTAGGGAAGATAGACAATTAAGATGCCTCTGATTAGTATGTATGCTAGGTGCAGAACTATATGGTATGGTATATATTATGATGAACTATTTTAGGAGTTTAATGTTGCTAGTGAGATGTTCAATATCAGTTTTGAATATGTTTTGATTCATTTATGTTATGATATATGTCAGGGTTTTCCCGCCTCACAGGTACTACGCATGATAGGTCAGGGTATTGTTCAAGGTTAGATTAAGATGTATTGTTATGTGCATAGTTATAGTACTTTTGGTAACTGATGTTAATATTTTTTGCATGAGAGTATTGTTATTACGATAGTTATCCGCTCGTTGGACTATTGTTTACTGTTAATGTCAGTTTGAAGGCTGAGGCCGTAAAATTTAAATTGTTCACTTCATGTTATATTATTCTGTGGCGAGTTGTTCTCAATGGTAAAAATAGACTATGTTAACATTTTTCTTGATATAATAATAAACTGGCTTTATAACCTTTGGTCATTGTTCATATATCTTTCTTTACATCAGTTTAACGTTTACAACTTTGTTCCTGAAAATAATTATCGAGTCACTTTCCTGGTACATCTGTTTTAGGTTAAGTCACCTGATTATGATACTCGGGGTTCTAATTATGAGTTTGTCAAATGAGACTTCCCTGCTGATCTCTTTCTTTGTAATATTATTGCACCTGGCACGTTACTCTAGCTTACATTTGGTAAGTTCGGGTAACCAGGGAGCATGGTGCAACTACTATTCAGTCTTCATATATTAATATTTTAAATATGTCATCAAATAAAAAGTTTTGTTCTCTACTTTAAAACTATCACACTTTAATTTATTATTTTAAACCTTCACATATTTAAAATTATTTATAACACACATGCACACACACACACACACACATGTAACCACTTATATTGGCTAAAGGTATAGTAAAATTTTATAATGGATGCCATTATCACAATGCTATAGCTTCATATTGAAAATACTTTGTTTAAGCTGGACATTAATTTAAAATTCAAGATTTACATTTCTCTCTAGATTAAAAAATGTCCAACACTTTTCTCACTAATTTGTTCAATATTTGAAATAGCTAATCATTATAGGCATGAGATTATTCATTCTGTGTTAGATTGATAAATGACACCTGGCCAGAATTAATTGAACCCGGGACCTTTGGCGCAGTACACCAAAGTTCTACCACTGAGCTATCCAGGAATTGTCCCATGCCCATGGTCATTCTTCATTCGTTTTAAGGCAGAGTCTGTGAGGGACATGCAGAAATCATCAGATACATATGAGTGATCAATTAAGATTATGAACTATCAGATAACACAGCCATCTTCAACTCGGGAAGGCTTTATTTTGCCATTTAGATGTGGCTATATCTGTAATAAACAAATATAATAGCTTGGCTATCCAATCCATCATGATAAGGCGCATTCGTACAGTTGGCATTGTACTATTGGCAGCATAGGGCCCTCCCAAGCGAAAGTGGCTGCATTATCTGATAGCTTGTGATCTTAATTGATTGCTCATATGTAGATGATGATTTCCACACGTCTCTCACAGACTCTGCCTTAAAATATGAGTGAAGAATTTCCCTGGACACGGGACGATTCCCGAATAGCTCAATGATTAGAGTATCGGCCTACTAAGCCAAGTGTCCCAAGTTTGATCCCGGCTGTGTCCAGGTGTCATTTTTCAATCTTAATTAATACTTATGTATATATATTTACTATTTTAATAATATCTTAAATTCTGATTTTGTCCAAAACATCTTTATGTGTATGACATAGCCACACAATTAATTATATTTGAGACATAATGTTTCTCAAGTATGTTTTAAAGTGACATAGATAGTTAAAATATGTTTCCATTTTGCAGAATGGGGTTGCACTTGCAGCTATACTGTCCAATGTCCATATAAGTGAAGCAAGGCCAATCTTTTTAATAAGAGCATACAATAAAACCAACTGAAACATTGCATGTAAGGAAACTATTCAAACAAAATTTTATATTAAAGGGAACTTTTCCAAGTTTCACAAAATATGGGAGGTGGGAATGACGACAGCATATACCCACACCCATGTTTGTGGCCATGGAGTGCTACTGATCTATCTGGGTTATTAAATTGTGTTTGTTGTCAAAATAATTACTATTCCTCCCTTGCTGGAAATGCTACAAGGCAATATAAAAAGTGGTTACCTCCAAATTGATTCTCTGCAGAAGGTCTTCGACGGACTCTGGTCTTCCCCTGGCAGAGAACTTTTCCCTCATTCGCTGCCTGCCCCCCTCTCCCCTTCTTCCTGTAAGGACCTCCACATTGATGAACTTGAACATACCAACACGACCGTGTGCACAGCCCTTCCACAGACCACTTGCGTTCATCGATAGGATCTCAATCAAGTCTCCTTTCTGAAAAGTAAAATATATATATATATTATTTTTAGCGCTGTCCCCTACTATTCATTCAGGTTGTACCCTTATGTACTAATTATGCTAATGGTTTAGGGATGAGTAAGGTTAAACTTAGAGGGAGTGTACCCGCATTTGTATGGAGAAAGAGTGAGAAAACATTTAAGGAAACCACCCTTAGTACACCCAACTGCAATCTAACCACAATCTCCCCGGCATCGACAATTTAGTCTATTGCAATAGTAACGCCTTAGACCATGTGGCCATCAAAACCAGATATATTATATTATTACATTTTATCTTGGCATAGATAAAACTGCTGACTAGTAGTAAAGGATTTTTAAACTTTTAAGTATAATACTTGTATAAATACTATAGGCCCAATGTAATTGTATGCATCCAGAAAAAAAAGGTATCTAGTGTACATATTTGTATTGATGTATTTAATGTATACTATGCTTTCTAAATACACATTATAATAACACACAACTTACAAACTAACTAAACAAAATATAACATGTCTAATAATACACATTCAGTCCAAGATCCTTGATATTTACTTGGGATTTGTGAGTATTTGAATTTTCAAACAAAATAGTCGATATTTTATTAGATATTTGGGCTCGAGTTGAACGGCACAGGATGAATCTTGGATAGCTCGGTTTTAGAGCATTGGCAGGCCCAGGTATAGTTTTTAAACTAATTTAAATTCATTTAAATAATCATATTTAGCTAACTAAATCCATCGGCGTAATCCTAGTAGGCCAATCAGAGAATCTGCCTCTCCCAAGACTGAAAATATATTTAATAAGAACTTAAATTATATGAAAAAGAACTAATATATGGATCATTGAAGATGTGTTGAACATAAATACTAAATTTTAATACCAGATTTTAGACTTGAAATTTAAAAATTACATTACACAAATTTAAAGAATCCCCAAAGCCCTGAATCGTAAAAAAAAAAGGTGCAAAAATAATAGGTTTGATCCTGTGTATGAAAGAACACTTACATTTTTAAAATTGCTGCCCTTCGCTAATATGAAAAATATCCATAAAGCTTCCTTTAATACTCATAAATTGTCTTGGCGCTAGGTGTTTGGGAAGCTGTGCCCCCAAACCCATTCCTAGAAATTCAATTTTGGCTAAAGCCTTGATTGTGTGCACACCCCAAAGTAAATTTCTGGGTGTGGCACTAGCTAAATCACTTGTATTGAGCTCCGCAAGCATGCATTCTGCTGCCATCTGATATGATTAAATTACAATATCAAGAATGGGTATACTTTATATGTTAATCAACATGTTATCATTTATTTAGAGGATTAATCAATAATAATATCAATCACTTCTTCATGTGCATAAGAATTTATAAAAATAAAACCAGGCATGGCTAAACTTTTTAAACAATTAAAACTGAAATGGAAGGACCAAAGAAATATATTCAGATTTTTTTGGTATGCAATTTCTTTTTGAATAAAAGAAATAATAATTCAGTATGATTTAATTAAAATATTAATAATCATTTTATTGAGATGAATGCAAGTTCTAAAACTTATATAATAGTTTATCAACATCTGGTTGAAATGTTTAGGGGCACTAGAGCGTTTTTGGACCGAGTAGTGGGGAAAAATTGACTTTATGTCCATGCTAAGTTAGATTGAGTAAAAAAAAAAA
>CABFWB010004639.1:17263-28045 GCA_902151455.1 Timema bartmani
TTTACCCAGGCCTCACATTCCAGGGGGCCACATTTTCCCCAAAAATTATTAAATTAGATTACAGTTATTATTTTAAATTTCGCATCAAATAGTGTACAGATAATTAAAAGCAATACGTATGTGCTTAATGATATGATTCCATTTCATATTCCTGAAAACCCTAACTTTATGTTATTTAAGATTTACATTATTCGAGTAATGTGCTGCAATTCAGTAGAATACATCACCATTGTGCTACCGCTGTTGGTCTACAGACAACTAATAGTGCAATGGTGCAAAGAGGAATTTACTTTTGTTAACTTAATTGGATTGATTGTTTGCATTTAATAAAGTACAGTCATTTATTGGATTGATCAATATTCCATAAAATATGAGAAAATATTAAGTAATATAAGAACCGACTACATATCAATATATTATAACGGTTTAATGCTAAAACTGAAAAACTGCCGTGCAACGGAGGACCTCACATTTTTTTGCCCCGGGCCTCACATTTTCTGTAAACGACCCTGTATATCTATGTAGTGCGCCTATATAAGAAATTTTTTTAAAAGGCTGAAGAAAAGTAAATAAAAAGTAAATAAAATTTCTCAGCCCCAGCCTTAAAAAAGTGATATTTAGTAACCAATAGAATTCAAATTTCATAAAAATAATAACTGTATTCATTGGTCATTACTATTTCAGCCTTATACCTCTTTATTTTTTTAGTTAATTATTTCAATATAGAACCATAACTTTATTGATCAAAACATTGGAACTTGTGTGAATTAAGGGTTTGCTTATAGATAGGTTTCACTTATTTTTCTTTCTCCTACATAACTACAAAACAATATATTAGGAACTCGTTGGACTCTGTGTGTGTGAGTGTTTTTTTTTGCAAGAATCATGAATCAATAGTTGAACAATCTTTTGTAAAACTTCCTATCCCCTCCCCCCCCTCAGTTTCAGCACCTATGGAAATGTATGCAAAGTGTTATGCATCTGCAATCAGTAGCCCAGGTCTGTTGTAAACTAACGCTAGTTTTACAGTATATAACGAACCTTGAACTTGAGGGCATCCTTGTCATATGGGCTGGGGGTGTAGTCCACCAGAGCTCTAGCTTTGCCAACAACACCAGTCTGGAGGACTCCAGGACTCAGATCTCTATCTTCCGCAGACAAGGAGCTGTGGTTGCTACCAGCGGGTACCAAGGCTTGTGTACCTAAAAGACACAAGTTATTTATAATAATTAGTATGTTCAGTCCAATATTAATTATTTGTGTAGAAATGAATACTTTTTTTTAATGTTTTCTGGAGCACTTAATAAATACATATTTACAATCAGTTGGAACCACACTTAAAAGGGCACACTACCACATTTATATCACACCTGCTATTGTATGGTGTGAGAGTCAGTTTAAATCTCACCTGGATACAAATAACAGTCTCACAGGCAATTGTTCAACATCAAAGGCACTTCTGCCTATCCTTGACAACATTTTCCGCTATCTGATTTGTGTATCACATTCTTGGTTTTCCTATTTTATTTTTTCCTTCTTTATGACATTCTATAGTTAACTTTATCAAACTCTCTTGTCTGAGTCAGAGTCTGACGCTCATAACAAAACATTTTCATAACCATTTCCAAATCTTCCTCTCTTCCTTTGCCTTTCTCAACTCTCAGTAGGCCTACATCTGGATTGGTTACTCTTTCTATCCATGATAATTATTTTCAAAATTCTTCCAAAGCATTACATTAATGGAAGATGCCTAATGAGTTAATCCAAGCCAGGAAAATACATTTATCAATAAATGAACAAAACTTAGCCTTTCATGCGTCAACACACTTTTTACGAAATTTCGGCATCCTGAAATAACATTTTTCAAACTATTAAAAATATTAATTTATTTTAGGAAATGCTTGCCCATGTACCAATTTTAAACTAGATTATAATTATTTTTAAAAACCAATCATTTGTAAAGTACCCTTATTTTATTATTTTAAAAGAAACACGAATAAATATTTTATTTTTTTATATATATTAACTTAGTGATAGTGCTGCTCTTTAGTAAGATAGAATGAGCTAAGGAGAGTCTCAGCTGCTGCCATCTATCAGACAAGTGGCACCCCAATTAAATGGATACAATTCAGGATTTTGTGGGTATTATGATAATGGATACAAATCAGACTTTTTATTTGTGATGCTTATTTAAGAAAATGTCTGAATGGATACAATTCTGGATTCTGTGGATATAATGCAAATAATTACAATGGATACAAATCAGGATTTTTGTTAAAGTCGTTTATTTGAAAACTATCTGAATGGATACAATTCAGGATTTTGTGGATATTATGAGAATGGATACAAATCATACTTTTTATTTGTGATGCTTGTTTAAGAAATGTCTGAATGGATACCATTCAGAATGGATACAATTCAGCTCCCCCATCTATGCTATTGTGATCGGTGTATAATTGTTTAATACTGTTAAAATCTTTTTCTTAAATTGTTTTTAGCGATATTTATTGTCTCTAGATATAATTATGGTCACTCTATTACAAAATAATGTATATATCACCATTTTACTATAAGTTTAATTTAATTTTACAGAATACTGATGCTTATTTGATCCTCCAAGGGAAGCTATTTGTTTCTTTGCGTAGGCCTACAGTATTAGAATGACGAGTGTGTCAACAAGTGCAGCAGTGGAAGAGGAGGGCTACTGTGTCAAAATTCTTAAGTAATATATATTGAAGCAGGCAGACCCACTCTTCTTCAGGTAGCGTATAAAAAAAAAAACCTTTGACATTTCAAAACTCAATTTTATGAAAATGTATAGTAATTATCAGTGTGTTGGGTTGACTGAAAATTATATAGTTGATCCTACTATTTACTAATGATAATAGCGTGTAGAATAAATTCAGATTCAAGGATATTATAGTGCAGGCCAAAGGTCATACTCATTTTAAGCCCACAACCCAAGAGAAAACTTCGGCAATCATAAATTGAACATTATTATTACTTTTTTTATTTGAGTTAGAACTACAATGATTATTTAAATATATTTATATAATTTAACGACTGAGTAATATTTCTAAGATCACCAATTATTTTGTTTTATTCCATGTATAGTTTGTGTCACCCCCCTTTCTTTCTTCCCCAATACTTTTAACTAAAAAAAATACCAGTGTGAGCTTCCAATTAAATTATGGTCCATCAGACCACCTTTAATGTATGCAGCCTCATTGCTTCCCTTCGTCCAAAATTGATCACACACCATTGATGTTGTCATAAACGCAATCATGTTAGGTGAGTACTGGTTTTAAGTGAATGTGCTGTAGTCTCTTATTTTACTAAATATGTGGATTATCCGCGGCACTCGTTGAGGTGAGTATTATATTACTTGAATACCTTGTGAGTCTAAGTCATGGGCAGTGTTGGATGTGTGGTAGTATGTTCAACCATAGAAAAATGTATACTATAGAGAATACATCAAAGGTGAAAATATTCAGTTAAGTTTTTTTGGGTGGTTTTTCCACTGAGTCTCTATAGTTTTAGTTCTGTCGAGTGACCGTTTCAAACGTTAGTGTTTTAACTTTTAGGAAGTGTCATGTTACTATGGCAACCAGTCCCTTAGAGTGTTGTCTATGTTTATCTTAATCTTCATCATTTATAAAGTTAAAATATGGCTAGTCCATAGTGGTTTTGAGAGGTTGAGGGGGGGGGAGGGGGTGGCATTCACAATGGACTTACAACAGACACTTGGATAATAATAAACACAGGCCCGAGCACAACCACTTGCTATAGGAGGGGATGGGAGGTACGAGTCCCAGCTTATGGTATTTACAGTTTTAAACCCTCCCAAACCAGCAGAGTTAGTTGCATGTCTGTGGGCCTGGCTTAGATCAAAGAGGTCAGGGCTCGAATGTTGGAGTACCGGCGGGTACAATGGTATTTCATATTTAAAAATATATTGGACACATTTAAATATATTTACTCTATAGAATGGTGGTCCAAATAAAAACATGCTAATTTTGATAAGTATAATTTCAACGTTGATATTATATTTATAGCGCCATACGTGACTAAAATAGTTTTTTTTTTACTTTGGACATCTTTTCCCCCAAAATAATGGGCTGAAGTTAGATCGAAAATCAAAATTTTTGTCCCTTTTGGGTGGCTATGTTTATTTCAATTTTGGTTAAAATATATCAATTTGTCCAAATGTTATGAAGAAACAAACAGAAATAGTCATAACATTTCTCTTTTTATATTGAAACGTAAAGAGCTTAGAAAATATGCATAGGTCCTATAGTTTCTTAGATTATGTTAATATAAGGCAGAACATCGAAATCACAAAAGCTCTACGATGAAAACCCCTTGGCAATTGATTAATTAACTAATACAAACACGACATTTAAAGTGGGAATGTAGGGGACGCGAGAAAAAAGCAGTGTTCAGTTTTTATACCAAAACAATTTTTTTGCCTAAATAAATAAAATTTGCTTCAATAGAAACATGGAGTTAAATTTTCTTCACATTATGATGTCAATAGTTGTTGAATATTTGTCATAAGCATGGCGGTATTATCTAAAAAAAAAACACTTTTAAATGAAGAGAAAAATTTGTCATTAAATTCCAGGACACCATTGACAGATATTCAAGAACTATCAATATCACCATGTGGAGGAAATTAAACTCTATGTTTCTATTAAAGCAATATTTTAGTTGTTTTGACCAAAATATTTTTGCTGTACAAACTGAAAAACACAACTTTTCTAGCGGCTCCTACATCCCCCACCTTAAGGCAAAAAAGCTCCTTAAACTTAATCATGTTCATCTTGAAGCATTATAATAGCAATAATGACACCTAAATAAATTAAATTAATAAATACAATATTTACACAAAATAATACATATGAAACTCAATTAAAAATGATATTTGTAAAAAATATAAACATTATAATGTACACATTAGTTTCATAAGAAATTAAATTTAAGCTAAAACATTTCTAGTATGTTTATATTAATTATGAATGATATATTTTGACAAAAATATTATTTTGATAAGAATTGGAACTAATATTAACTTAATATGTTTTTATAAACTATGCATAGCAAATTTGTTAAATATATTAAAAGTAATAAATTAATAAATAATTTAAACATGTTATGTATGATATAATATATATTAATTAAAGATTAGTAAATAGATTTAAATTCATGTTTTCTTTTGTTACTAAAAAAATCGTGCCTTATCATTCATTTGGTCCCTTTCTCCAAACCAATGTTGAAGAATGAATATTTTTAAAATATTAAGATATTTTAATTCCAATATATCTCGCAACATTTTCAATGAAACAATCTGAAATGTCTTTAATTATATACAAAGCTTTAATCAATCTGAAACTTAAATTTATAATATGAGACTTAGATATATTACTAAAAAATCTATAGAAAGAGTTCATTGATAAATTTTGTTAAGTTGTTTGATATAAAACAAAATTGTAGATAAAAAATTATGATTATGTTAAATTTACAGTACTAACATATTGTCAAAATAGTGAACATAACACATTTAATAAAAATAATTCATCATTAATTTAGCAGTATACTGGGTGATGATAAGTCTAAAATACATTAAACACGTTAAAAATGTTTCAGCCTTAAAAATAACAAAAGAGGTTAAAAATACAATGTTTAGTTCATGTGAGTTCATATTTCAAATTATAAACATTTTTAGGTAAAAAGTTAACATCTGTAAAAAGATTAAGATTAATTGATTCAACTAGTATAGTTTAAGTAAAGTTACATAAAATAAGTAACATTAAACACTATTGAGCTTGTAGCATTCTAGGCACATGTATCATCATATATTTGGGTAACATATTCACCACCCTTTTAGAGTATACAGAGGAGTGGGTGAGGGGATACTTTAACTGTTGTTTCAGTGCTTCGTGTTTTTTCCTTTAATATGAAGGCTTTATGGAATTTTTACCATGAGTTTCAACTTTGTTATTTTAGTTTTGTTTTATAGATCTATGTTTGGATGCATCATATACTATCGACTGTTAAGTCATTGTGATTTTGTTTGGCGGAAGAGTGGGAAACCATTTAGGAAAAATAACACCCAACTGGGATTTGATCCCTTACCTCCATACCATCGGTAAAAAAGACTAGATAAGTCTGACATTTAGTCCCTGTGCCTACCAATGCAAGTATGTCTCTTATGCAGTCATACCACTCTCAGCCCCGCCAATTCTTTTCTTACATATCCAACTATCTAGGTTTTGTGATTATCTGGAGTGTGTTGTGTTTCATTATTACATCACAATTTGAGTGGATGGTAATTATCGGTAAGTTCAAATTTTTTGTGTGTTTTGTTGCATAGTTTGAGTGTGCTTTTATAAAGCCAATATATGTAATAGGCTGTAATAATGAATATTTAAACAAAGTACAAACTTTCTCAAGATAGTATAGGGGTAAGGATAAACCCTGAATGCTGAGACTTGAAAACCACTGTCCTAGAGGCACCTGTGTTCAAATGTTTCCTTGAGAAGAATCCCTTAACCTTCGTAGGCACTTAATTCTCCCTGTAACTTTTCGAGCACAGCATAACTACTAATTTTCTCATAATACAACACAGCTAAAATGTAGGCTACTAATAAAAGGAAAGAGTTTGTCTTATTTGCAGAATGAACAAATCTGTATCGATGATATTGTTTAAAAACTCATCAAAAACCATCTACCGTAATCAAATGAGACAATTGTAAATAATACATTGAAGTGCTCATGTTAGTGATATGAGAACATATATTTCACAGCTCATTTGCATGCTATGCAGATATGTACTTCTGGTTTACATATGCCGACATCGATTAATGTCAACCGGCCCAGTTAGTGCACCTGGCTACAAACCTAGGGGTCTTGGGTTCGATTCATGGTTGATACCATGGGTAACTTTCCTGAAAGGGGAATTTTCCTAACAGTCACCCCCTTCAAGCATCTTCTGGGCAACAGTACATTAGTATCAGCTAGTCTTTTCACAAAATTGGGCTACGAGTAATATAACACACATAGATGCAAGTACACATAATTTTTATATGTATATATACATACACATGCTGTCTTCATGAAATGTTCTAAAAAGTCATTGTACTTAATCAGAATTTAACTATGGGAGCATTGCTTGCTATTTTCTTTTAGATCATCAAAATAAGCCTCTAAAGGGAGGAAGCACACACCCTCACCCAAATTAAATATTTTGGTACAGCCCTGACAATGTGACATTAAGTTTTTACAGTGTAAAGATGTTCAAATGAGAATCATGGGCTGTCATAGAAAGTCTAGTAACAATTATCACTAAAGATATACAGCCCATTTGTAAATGAACAGTTTAATGCGGATTTATTTAAATCTGTAGCCATACTAACTTGATCCAGATCCGCTCGGCAGAGACTCTATGGAGCTAGTGGAGGGGAAGGCTTCCCCTATTCTCTCCGCACCATCACCAGATGGCTTAACTTTAGAAGTTTTCCTCTGCATGTCATGTCTCATGCCCCTCATGCGACCTGTCATGGTGTTGCTGCCCATAACAGTCCTCACACCACTGTCACTCTATNTCTTCTGGGAACAATTAGTTATCACCTCAAATCTAAGGGGGAAGAGAGGAGATTTAAATGTCCCTCTTCTGAAAAGACGTGACAAACAAGTAATTCACCAAATGCAAGAGTATCTCTTACTTTCATTTTTAAATATTTCACTCTCAATTTCTTGCCCTTATGCAGCCATGCCCTCTGCTGTCATTTTGTTTTCTTTCATTAGCTGTGAGTTTTTTTGTTTTTTTTTTGTCTTTATGACGCTAATGGTCATTTGTGTTGAGACATGTTTAAACTAGTGATTACATGTTGTTCTGATAAACTAGATACCTTTTCATACTTGAACTCAAATAAACAGCAAAACAAACAGTTGATGAACTAACAGAAATTCCACCATAAAATGTGTGATTTAATGCACCCTCGAAGTCAGCAGAGATTAGAAAGAATAACCTAAATTTAGTCATAGTCATCACCATAGATAGACCTTAACAGAGAATTTAAAAAACAAAATTTAAAATAGCCCAAATTGGCAAACTCTTACAAGATTTATTTTTAAAATCTAAAAATTAACTTTGTAAAAATGTAATTTGCTGTATACATGGTTTTGGTGTATGTAAACATTTATAGCTAGTAACATTTTTATGGTGGCGATCTGACTATAGTACACAGTTGTGTCTAGTGCCATAAAAAGATCATCGAGGATTTTATATAATATTCTTCTAAAATTTTGTTAGGAAAACCTACACGGAAAAGGCTACTTTAAAGTATCTTTACAGTAGCTGGATCATGTCATAAGTGAGTAAACATCTAAAATTCAATCATAGGGTAAGGGGTAAGAGTAGGTACCGTCAACAATATGGTACAAAAAGTCGTGTTCTTAAATAAACAAGGACATGCTGCATGATCCATGATGTCACATGCCACAAAAATAGACAGCTGTGGTTGACACACAAGATTTTTGGCAGCTGTATGACGCGAGACAACCGCTTAAGTTGCATGTTATGATACTAGCGGACTAGGTGTTCTCCTCCTCCCCAACCGCCAATCCTCCCATCTTGCTTTACTGACATAGGTGACGGCTCAGCTTGGTAGCACATCCAAGGAGATGGTTCAAGCGCTTCCTGTGGTGAGGGAGGGACTTGTTTTGTTTTGTTTCCTTGTAACTTGACTTATTCTAGAGTCAGTTGTTGGAGGACTTGAATCTGAACTATTCTGATTAAAGGTTGTACTCTGACATTGGCACAAACATGGGTTTGGTTGAGGCGGTCATTTTGGCAGAGTTTGCAAGATTTGTATTTTCTTCGGTGCGCTGTCTGTTTTATATGCTGCTGGACTTCACCTCAAACCAAGGGCAACAACTTGAGATCAGAGATGAGGGAAGCTAACGGTGCACAATGATATGAAGTTCATAAATAAACATATCTAAGACAACTTTTTCTTGTAACTATGTAAAATTACTACTCTGACAAAGATACTCGAACTCAAGAGTATCCCAAACATAAAATGGGTGTGCCCAAAATAATCTAGCACCATCCAGAGAGTCCTGTGAGCATCAAAGAAGAGAAAGTTACTGTAGTAACCTTAGAAACAAACAGCACATGGACAGGAGTTCTAAAATTAGCCGGCGGTAGCAGCATGAAGGCTGAGCCCTAGACACGAAGAGTCAAAAACCATCCAGGGAGGTTATAATAATTGATTGATGATAATATTTCCTGCATGTTTGAAACAATGCTGAGGTAATGTTTAGTTGGAGAAATTAACAAATCCACATATAGTTATACTATAATTTGTTTGTCTTACAGTATATCAAAAACATTCTCAAATAATGATAACCAGCATCAAAACTGCAATAGTAGTCCTAAGAATAATATGCCAATATACAATAAATAGGCCTTTATGGACAGAAAAATAGGAGGAAAAAATAACATTGACATATAGTATGAATTAAAACTATGAAGAGACTGCCTTGTGTCTGGAAAAACCAACTGTGTCCTGCATGAAACAAAAGGCCAATATACTTACTGCATGCACTGTTGCCAACTGTTGAAGTTCTCGTTGTTCCCCTTCTTCCTGGTCCTCGTAGTCTGAGCTCTGACTGGTGCTGCTACGGCTCTGGAAATACTAACTAGGTTCTAGACATGGTCGAAAGGTCAACGGTACAAACCTCCCACAGAGCATAGTTTCCAACTGTTATAGTATAGTTGATTCAAAGTAGAAATGGTTACTTATTTCACAGAAATTAACTGTCTTAGGAGAAAAAAAACCCCGTAAAGCTCAAATTAATATTATTGCTTTTAATATATCCTTTATCGTTGATAAAGTGAAATTAATATTTAATGTGGAATATGTGTCATTAAAACATATTGTTAAGTATATGTTAAAAAATGAAATCTGAGCACAATAATCGAATCTAGGACGTTTGTCTTGGCCTGCCAATACTTTACCAATGAGCTATTCAGGTTCACCCTGTTTCTAGGATCATGCATAGCGCAAACACGCTGTACAATTTGCCAACACTAAAATCCAACAACCTATAATGTCTGATATTGTGTACGCCAGTGGTATTCAACCTGGGGTAAACATGCCCCCAGGGGTATGGAAAGACTTCTTAGGATACACATAAAAAATTTTAAAAATCTATATATTTCTAATCTAAAACTTATTATTTAATATATTATTTTGGGTGTAATTTATTTTAGATGTAGTATATAGAATATGTATAACTTGCATTATGCACGAACAACTCTGGGGGTACAATATTGAAGCGCAATAATTAATAATAATATAATTATAACTATATCTGGTAGTATGAGAACCAAAAGGTTGACTACCACAGCTGTATCCTATAAATTAACTGATGATATCACACTTCCAAGATAGACTATACCTTAAAGTATTGTTTAATATATTACCTTCAGCAGAGAATGCACCTGGATATAGGGCATCCACGGAAGGAGAGGTAGTATCTGATAGCTAGCAAAAGGTTCTTTATTGCAAACATTGACTGAAAGTGACTAATGTCAACCTATTCGGAAATTATTATATTATAAATAAAACTTGTTATCAAACAATTCTAACAACAATACTTCCCTAAGGATTAATGTATGGCTATTGTTTTTATAATTTAATAAAGAACTATATATATATATATACATATATATATGTATATATATGTATATATATATATGTATATATATATATA
>CABFWB010004639.1:28134-47204 GCA_902151455.1 Timema bartmani
GTTTATTAAATTACAGAAACACCAATTATACAGTAATCATATATATATTAGCACCGCATCTTGCTACTTGTTCGGGTTATATACCTATGTACTAATTACATTAATGGTATTAGGTATGGATAATTGAGAGGAAGTGAACCCGCATTTGCATGGAAAGAGTGGAAACATTTAGGGAAAACCACCCTCAGTGCAATCGACTGGGATTGAGCCCTGAACTCCCCGCCTTTGGCAGTTTAGTCCAACTTGAGAGTAGCGCTAGACCACACAGCCATCAAAGTGGGTAACTAACTAATTAAATTATTCACACTTGTATCTTGTTATAACTGGCCACCAAAACAAATAATTTTTTTCTAACTTATTAGTTTCAAAATAAAAAGTTTTTAATTTTATAAACAGCGTAAGAACACAGCCACCTTTGCAATTTATGTGATATCATAAACCACCGTTGTTTGTTGTTTCGACTTGTTCTACATCTTGATTTCAGAAGAGTAAGCTGAATTTTAGAAGTTCTAGACTGAAAAGCATTTTCTAAGTGAACCACAAAATAGAAACGCCCTAACAGTTATTTTCATAAGTTCGTGTTTGAATAATGTAAAAATGGTTAATAATTTAAAACGAATTGTTTGTTTGTGCGAATGGATAGATAGGGTAGCTTTTCCTAGCTGTCAGATACCGCCTCTCCTACCGTGGATGCTCTATAGCTCAATGGTAAAGCAATGCCACCCAAACCCAGCCACGTTTGATTCTCATGTTCCGGTTTAATTTTTCAACATGTATTTAACAGACACATTTCTAAAACTATATCAATTGACTATTTAAATTGAAGTTAATTCTTTGCATCTACATAAAATTTGGAAAATATTTTCACAAATAAGTATATAGTAATAATTAGTAAGATGCTTTTGCCATCTATCTAAAAAAAAAAATAAAAAAAAAAAAATTAGTACCTATAGAAATTCACACTTGATTTGTAATATCCTCGAAATCATTTGCTGGAAACAATGAAGATGTGAGGGCATGTAAATTCGAAACATTAGATTGATTATATTATTGCAAATTACAATAAAAATACCATCCATAGTCTGATATAAAATAATCAATCTAATAGGTCAAAGTACGTTTTACTAGAGTATACCAATATTTTAAAATGGTGAAGGCATTTTAAAATTTTGAGCAACTTCTGTAAAATCAGGCTTCCTAAGTATGATTTAACTAATACAAATAATTTCAACTTGTAAATTAGGTCATGAAATTAACTTTTAGATCCAAATTTAAGATGAAAAATAAGACAACCTTTTCCAGAGCAATTAAGTAATTTGTATTTCTAGAAGTCTCATGATTATATTTTTTTATTTAGCACCGCGTTTCATTACCTGTTAGGGTTATACGCTTAGGTATTAATTATGCAAATGGATTAGGAACCGGGAAGGTTGAATTTAGAGGAAGTGAACCCGCATTTGCATGGAGAGAGAAAGAGTGGAATACCATTTAGATAAAACCGCCCCCCGTTCACCCGACTGAGATTTGAACCTCAATTTCCCCATCCTCGGCAGTCAAGCTCAACATAAAACTAACGCATTAGCCAACTAAGCCACCGAGGTGGGTCTCATGATTATAATTAATATAAAATAAAGACAACACACTTTATAGAATACATTGTTTGCAACAATGACTTTGAATCCTGTTTATTTTCTATGTGCACCGGTTGTTACATGGCCTAAGAAGTTAGGTTTGCAAGAGAATGAATTGCTGATGAAAGGAAGGTCAAGGTTCAATTCTTGATCAGTCTTACTGTGGTGAATTTTTCTCCAAGTTATTTATAATATGGTTTTGCCATACCCTCTCTATGTCAATGCAGGCACCTTTTTTCTAAGTCACCATCCTCATCCCTTACCCTTAAATTAAGTGACCACCCCTAATAGTGGTTTTACAGTCTAAAGAGTGATATGAGTACTACACTGGATTACACATAGCAAGGAGGTTGGGATTCAAAACCCAGCCAGACACAGTTTCCCCGAAATGGTCCCCTCCTAGCCTCCCCACACCCAAATGTGAGTACATTTACTCCAAATTCAACCTTATCATTCTTAAACCACTGACATTATTGAAATGTGTACATTCAAAATGAGCAGTAAGATGAAGGGATATAGTGCTATAGTACATTTTCAGGATATGCCAGCCTATTATTGTTTTATTTTAGAGTGATTGAACATTTATCAGTGTCTTTATAATATTAAAAAAATAATTATCGTGACATCTACTACTAAAATTTATAAAAATTAGTTTCATGACGAGCCCACGCGAGAATAAAATGACATTTCATTGTGAACTCACAGTGTAGCTGACCATCTTGTGCGAGGGATGCCCCTTGCCACTAATGCTTGGAGGGAACATGTAGGAGGGCGAGGGTAGGGTGGACACCCCTCCTTCCATCTGCTCAGACCGACTGGTTTCTATGGACATGGTGGACAGCCTTGAGCCTGGAACATAACACTATGAAGTATGATACTCATACACTATTGGATTACATTTTAGTAGATTCTCCAAGAAATGTAACTGCTCAAATAATGGTCAGAATCTTCCAAAAGAGAGATTTACTAGTCAGAATTTGAAAGTTGTTTAGTAACTTTTTGAATTGTCCAATTAAGGTTGGAGGTGTAGGAGACGCTAGAAAAGGAAATTGCTTTTGCAGTTTTTATGTCAAGACATTTCTTTGGTCAAAATAAATCAAATATTTCTTCAGTAGAAACATAGGGAGAGTTTAATTTTCTTAACACGATGATATCAACAGTTGTTGAATATTTGTCAAGCATCTCCAAGAATGTAATGGTAACCTTTTCTCTTCATTTAAAAAGTTTGTCATCTAATTCTGCTATGCTCATGACGGATATTCAACAACTACTGGTGTCAGCATGTGTAGAAAATTAAACTCTATGTTTATACTGAAGCATTATTTTATTTACTATAGCTAAAAAAGGTTTTGGTATAAAAACTGAAATAACACTGACCTTTCTTCGCGTTAGATAGGTTTTGATAGAATGAACATAGGAGCTTAGCTACCTTGGAGTGGAACACACATATACACATTCCCTTTTAGTCAATATGGTCAAGGATTATCCAAAAAGCACCATTTATAAAATGAGTTAATCAAGGTAATTAGCAATATATGGATTAATTCATGTGTCGAGTCAATGAATACAGCCTAACCCCAACAGCTGAGTTCCCATTGGCCATCATTTCAAGTGAGTGGTTTAATCTCATTTTGGCTAACCCCCAGCTTATGATGGGCTCACCTATGCTCTGCACATCAGACCCCGCATAGTCACCGCTCTCCCTGTCCCTGGAAGACCTGGACCTTGTGGTGACTCCAAGGGGGATGATGGTGGCGGGATAGGGCCCCGACTGGGGCAGCAGGAGACCCCTGCGAGCGGATCCGCGGGGAGTGAGCACCGCTCCGGAGGGCGGAGGTGGGTGGATCCAGGCACCACTGGTGCCGTTTATGGATGGGTCGCGCGGGATGGAGATGTCACCTGCTGATCGCAGGGATATGACGCCTTCACCCCGGGGCTCTGACCGCAGGTTCAGGGTAAAGCATACCCTGAAATTTAATTAAAAAATCATTTTAAAATACTAAACAATAAAGCATTATAACTTACTAAAGTAAATAGTTCATCATTAAAATCTCGCAGAGCCTTTTAGCATCATGTCTTAGTGAATGGTATTAGTTTCAAAGGCATACTAAGATCAAGTTGTGTTATGGATGAGTTTAAAAGACATCTAGTAAAAGAAAAATATATCCTAACTTTCTTAAAATTAAAATTTAACTTCAGGACCAAATCTTTATATCGTTATAAAGTGATTAAAAAAATTCAACCAACATAAAACCAACTGTATTCATTCATGTTGAATTTTTGGACAGGTATGTCTTGTTACATATGCGGTGAGCCCCATCACTCAGGGGAGAGCAAGTTTGAGATAGCTTCACTCTTTTGCAAGTTATTTGGTCGAAAATGGCACTTGAACCAACCATGCATGAAAGGAGGTAAACAAAATCTCAGGAAGAGAAAGGGGGAAAGGTTTATTCTACATACAGAGGCATCGCCAACACACACATCAAGTAGGCCTGACCAAGAACCAAGCCTTGATCTGTTCACGCTGGAGCTATCCCCACCCAACACTCAACTGGAATTGCCAGATAATCAAGTACTAATGGTGGAGATGTCATCATTACACCCCAATCCACCACCACTCAGTATAGTTGTAGAAGTGGACATGACTCCCCACACATTTGAAGTGGACAGTGGGGCAGCGATCACCATGAGTGCACACACACACGCACTGTGGCCAGAAGAACGCCCAGTCCAGCAACGCACATTGAATCTTAAAACGTGGGCTTCCAATATAGTACTCCATATAAATGGGTCCCGAGAAGTTAAAGTTGGGTTCAAGGGTAAAACAGTAACTCTAGCGTTTGTAGTAGTAGAAGGTCAAAGGCCCGGCTTGCTTGGCTGAAATTGCCTTTTCCCAGTTGGGGTTGGAAGTTACAGAAATACACTCACTTCAAGACTTCTTCAGCATTGCATGTCTGGAGAAAAACTACCCAGAGCTGGCTGGGGAAGGGTTTGGAAATTACAAAGGACCATAAGTCAGTCTACACCTAAACAACTCGGTGCCCCAAAAATGTCGCACTGTGCAAATATTGATGATGAGTTGAAGATATTGAATAAACTATACTTTCTGGAGCCAGTCACCTTTTCGAAGTGGGCAGCCCCAGTGGTCGTCAAAAGAAACAGGGATGGCATCCTCAGACTCTGTGGCAACTACAAGGCGACCATTAATACTGCGCATGAACAATTTGCGAGTACATACCAGGAGTCAATATTCTCCTAACTGGACCTAAACCAAGCATATACACAAGTGAGGGCCGATGCCATAGTAGCAGACATTCCAACCACAAACACACACCGCAACCTTTACAAGGTTCATCGGCTGGCCTTCAGGATCAACGCCACCCCAAGATTAACCAACGGTTAATTAAGAGGTTACTGTCAGATATTCCAGGGGTAGTTATTCATATCGACGATATACTCATTCCCGGCAAACATAATAATGAGCACAACGAACGCCTACATCAAGCGTTGTAGCGCCTTTGCAATGCCGGGTTGATAAAAAAAAAGTTGAAATGCGTAGTCGGTGCTACATCAGTGAAGATTTTAGGGTTCATGGTGGATGCCACAGAAATACACCTTCTAGCAACAAAAGTAGAAGCAATCCGTGGTTCCTCATCTCCTCAAAACAAAGGGGAGCTTCAAGTATTGCTAAGACTCATTACTTTTGCGAACGGTTCATGACAAACAAGGCTACCATCTTGGAGTCCTGTTTGTCCAACAGGCCCATTGGCAGTGGACGGCAAAACACGAGGACGCTCTCCAGACAGTGAGGACCCAATGACAAGTGAAAAGGTGCTATCCCACAACCAATCATTGATTGTATAATGTGATGCCTTCCCATATGGAGTTGGAGCGGTATTGGCCCATAAAAATAAATACGACATTGAGGCACCAGTGACATTTGCATCCCGTACCTTTTCCACAGCATAAAGTAACTATGCTCATATTGACTGGAAAGCATTATCAATCATGTTTGCATTGTTAAATCATTTTCCCTTATTACTAGGCATTGTATAACCAAATTGGTCTTCTTTATCAGTGCTGTCTCCGAGGATGCTAAGATGGTCACATGCCCTGGGGGCATACTCTTTTGAGCTACAACATTAATCTGGCAAAAATAATAGCACCGTTGACTGCTTAAGCCGCTTACCACTGTCCTCTTTGTGGATAAAATGACCCGAATCAGTCGGTTTATTTATTGCAAGGTTATTTACCAACATTGATATCAGCAGAGGATGTGTTGGAGAGCTGACCAAAGAGGGAAAAGTGCTTGAGAAGGTTATCAGTTGGCCCCTACACGGCTGGCCCACACAACCAGAACCTTAGGCTAAGTATGCACCGTATCGCAACTGCCACGATGAACTATCGATGAATAAAGGTTCTCTTCGTAATGGAGAGTTGGAATTCCAGCCGCACTTAGAGGAAGAGTGTTGGAAATGCTGAATTTCGCACACCGTGGTATTGTTCAAACCAAGGCAGTGGACCGAGGTTATGTTCGGTGGTTACATTTAGACGATTATATTGGAACAGCAGCGAAGTCATGCCGAGCATGTTAAGAGGTCAGGCAGCTTCACCAAAGGAACCCACTACCCCTACCCTCCCCCCCCCCGGCCAGGCCTGAGCAACGTCAACCAACCAATGATATAGACTTTGCAGGGGATTTTCAAGGTCAGTCATTTTTGATAGCAGTAGATGCTTACTCTAAATGGCCTGAGATAGAACCAGATGCCTTAACAACATAATTTGCAAAAATAAGACACCGCAGAGATATGTTTGCGACTCACGTAGTGGTGTCCGATAACAGCCCCCAATTCAAATTAGAAAGAGTTCGGCAGTTTCTTGGTAGTAAATGGAGTAAAACATATCACTACAGCTCCTTTCCACCTAGCATAAAATGGGCTAGCCAAGAGGGTAGTTCAATCGTTCAAGCAACTGGTACAAAAACACACTCAAGGGGACTGGTATACCAGAACGGCAAGAGCTCTATTTGCCACTCAGTACCATTAGTGGGCAAACGCCAGCAGAGCTTCTTAAAGGCCGACATCTCAAAACACCAAAAAGCACGCTCCCCCTGACACTTTACCGACCAAACAACAACGCTAGTTGGAAACGTTGGTGACTTTCCCTACAAACCGGGGGATACAGAGCTAAAGTGATCAGCAGGAGTCATCAACTAGATGGTAGGGGCGTGGATGTATGATGTACAATCGAGGGGTGGTCGAACACTGCACCGTTACAGTGACCAACTTCAAGAATGGACATTGGTTCAGCAGGAACGTCCACCACGGAATAAGCCACCCCGAAAGCAAAAGGCAGTAGCAAGTTGGCCTCCACTAGTACCTGAGTCTCAACGAGGCTTGGTAAAATACACAAGAACACAAGACACCTATCATTCACCGATAACTCTTGCAGCAGAGGGCAAGCAGCACCAGAGGCAGTAGGAGTGGAAACTGTGGGGAATGAAAACCAGCGACAGCCAAAGGGAAATACTTGGATACCAACAGGACCCCCAGAGCTGCGAGCAGGTAGACAATCACGGCTACCATCACGGTTGAGAGAATATTTTGTTCTAAGCTTGTGGGGGGGGGGGGTAAATTGTGGAAACGTGTAGTGACTAAGCAGTGTATGCAAATAGTGGAAACTTGTAGGAACTATTAGGATATATTGTTTCCATTAACAAAGACCATATAGCTTAAGAATGAACTTTTTGTGTTCTGTTCAAAGGGGGAGGACTGTCATGTATGGTATTTAGGTTAGGGTAGGTTGGCAACATGTAAAGTGGTATAGTGTCTATTGTTTACTCAGCGCCGACCAGCACGTTACAACATGGCAGCTACAAGCATATAACTACGAAGTGAACGATTCTATTGGGTTGCACCCCTCGCGTAGCAACGTGTAGTCTTAAAAATTTACTTTGCGGCAAGATTTAAAAAAAAGGGGTGACCTTTTACCAGAAAAAACAAAGTGGTTTTATATTATTATTTTTAGAAAGTAAAAACATTCAAAGAAACAGGTAAACATTACTATCCACATTCTGTTTTTAATATAGCTTGAGTGTTTATATTTTTGACATAAGGATAAAGAGGGTTCTATTTGATTGAAACATTGCTACCAACCTTCCATTCTGTATGGTGGCAGTAGGGACAGGCTGTCCTGTAGTGCCCATTAAGAAGTCTTCTGGGTCACTTTCATAAGGAGGTTCATCATACCAGTGCTGGCCCATACCAGCACATCTCGCGTCGTCGTCATACATGTAGGTGTCATCTGAAGGAAATACCAAACATACCAAAGGAGACCCAAACATTTATTTTGGGAGATGTGGGGGTGGAGGTATACGGGGAATATAACCAGGGTGGCCACCAAATTTCAGGGAATTTTTTTTTTAATCCAAATATCTAAATTCCCTACACTAGCATCCAAATTTTATTTAATAAGAATGTTAAAAATTATTACACTACTTAATTTTTTATAAATGATTATATTTGAGGTGCACTAAAAATAGATAAACAATGACTCAACTAAAACCAGTGTTTGAATAATATTCAATGAAGACTTATCTCCCCTAAATATCCATAGACACATTTTCATTACCAATTACAAAAATAATTACTGATTTTCCTGAAAGTTATAAATTTCCCTATATTTCCACGTTATTCATGTTTTCCTTGACTGTAGCCACCTTGATTTTATATCGAACCTTTTTTCTTCTTCTTACAAATTGAGAATTTTAGAAACACCTTAAATATTATAATTGTTTGCCTTTTGTACCAAGTCTAGCCTATAAATTAGCCAAATTTTCCATTTTCTTTCATTATAGTTGTAATTAATATATTTTAAGCTTTTATTAAAATAATTTGAAATCCTAAGGGGAAGAAACAAGTGTGGGGAAGGGGGTGAGGCGGGAGCAAGTAACCCACCCCCACACCCCCAATGCTTTTAGTTGTGCTATTATAGGTTTTGGAATTCTAAAGTTTTCACGAAGCTATTTAGTTAATGTTGAAGAAAAGGGGAACTTTAAAGAAATGAACCAGCATTATCTTGGAGAGGGGATGTAAATCCACTAAAGGAAAACCCCTGTGACTCTGCAGTGCACCTAGCGGATAACTTTGAAAGTTTTTCCAGCCCGGGCCTAGTATTTCATTGGAGTGCGATATCTTGTACTCAAGAGTAGAAGTTATCGAAATTGATAACCCTGGATGTGGATCTTATTTATGTAAAATTTAAAGATGGAGCGCTCGAATCCTCGAATCTATGCTATTTAAGAGATTCGAGAACCGTAAAAATCTCAAAAAAATAACTCAAATGCAATAGTTATTATGAATACCTTTACTTCAAATAACAATAGTATTAGTACATCAGTAGTTTTATAGACTTGAATAGTTGGGAGAGTAACAAATAACAAAAAAGTGACAACATTGTATTAATATTATTAATTTACTCTTGTTTTTTAATGACTTAATAGATATGACAAGCCAAATAGCATTTGTCAGTGGTACCAAACTCTAAACAACTTTTTCAAAATTAATTTTTAAATATTTTGACTATAAGTTAGTAGAATTGTATGTTTTTAAATATTCAAGGTTTCAAATTTGGATTTGAGATCCTAAAGAATTCGATAACTATATGATTTGACCCATCTCTAGTAAAAATATATTTATTTAAAGAATAAAAACTTCCAGCCATGTCGATATCACTGTTTTGTCTTGTGAACATCTCAGAGTTCCAGTTGGTTGCAGCTTGGTCGTGTTTCTAAATGACTAACCAACCAGGTGTGAAACACATTGGTTTAGGACTGAGGGGAGGGGGAAGGGGGGACCACTCTACCAAATTTGTCTTAAACATGCTCTATCTGAAGCAATTCGTGAGGGGGAAAGAGTAGAGAGATAATATTATGCTAGTCACACGACGATGCTTGGGTAGCCAAATAAAAACAACAAATATCTTGACCTCAGTTAAAACTATTAAGGTGCTAGTCTAGAGACTGCCAGAAGATGGAAAAGACACCGGCAACCAGACCAGAAAGATATACTCATTTACCTCTGAAAATACCTCTTTAGGAAGCTTCTAAAGGTATCAAATTTTTAAAAAAGACGCAGTGGGGGTGGAGGGGGGGGGACACTTGGGCAGGCCCGGATTAAGGCATGTGCCACACATAGAGGCCCCCGAGGTTAGGGGCTCCCACCCGCATGGCAAATAAATCACTTTGACTTGTCATATTTATTTTGTGATAATATTATATTTCAATATTTTTTTATGTTTTTTCTTAAAATTTATCGTAAACTAATCTGGAAATTCCTTAATCGAAGGGCACTGGTAACCTGGTATTAGGTGGAGTCTAACAGTCCGTGCTTAAAAATTAACGCAACCTTTGCTTTTGGCAAATAAGGAAATACTACCTATCTGCAGACGGTACCGTTGACTTTCGACAGAAAAATAAACAATGATTTTCTATTAGCAATAATTTCTGAGGTAAAATAATAAAATTATTAATATTGAAGAATTAACTAGATGCGACGTGAGAAAAACGTAAACAAGTTTTTAATAATAAAATACTTTTTACTATACTAATACTATTACTATTTCTGCAGACGACGGATTACATAAAATGCAAGTACAGTGATATAATATATAATTATAATGTCCAGAATCATTATATTATTAGCTATTAATTTACAGCACTATAATCCACTCGGTATACAATAGACTCTATAGTTTTAAAGTTACTATAGTATTGATAGTTATTAATATGTTAATAACAAAACTCACGGTACTCGCCATGATTACTATACGTTTGCAAAAAAGATTTGTCTCTAAATAAAACTATCCATAAGTAAGATTCATAATCATTCATTGAATAACTAGCTTCTAAGGGCCCCAAGTTTTAATTGGCACAGGGCCCCCAGAAGTGTTAGTCCGAGCCTGCCCTTGGGTCCTTTTCAAATTATAAAACAAAGCTCTCCAACCTCCCCTTCGCTATTTCCTGTCTACGGCACTGGATTGCAGTTCAATTTTCGTAGGAAGGACCTTATCTGACAGACAAAAATGTTACTAGATATATCTTTATGTATTCTTACGTCAAGTAAACTGATTTGCAGCTGTCACTTATGAGAGATATTTTCAATATCTATGAAATAACACTAATAATATTTTACAATGTTATCAAAATGGACCGCAAAAGAATAAGTTTATATTTTATAAAAGGTCTCTTCCTATATAAATTGGTCTAGTTAATACTCCCTAGCCACAACATTTAAGGGGGGGGGGGGTGTAGGGGATACGAAAGAAGGCCAATGTTTTTGCAGTTTTTATAGCAAAACCAATTCTTTGGCCAAAATAAATAGAATATATCTCCTGTACAAACATAGAATTTAATTTTCTTAACATGGGGATATCAACCAATTCTTGAATATTTGTTATGAGCATACTAACATTAGAAACTTTTTAAATGAAGAGAAAAAGTTGTCGTGGGATTCCAGGATACCCTTGACAGATATTCAACAACTGTTGATATCACAACATGAAGAAAATTAAATATTGTTTTTATTGGAGCAGTATTTGATTTATTTCGACCAAAAAAAGTGTTGATATAAAAACTGCAAAAACACTCACCTCTTCCCCCGTCCCCTATATTTAAGGTGACCAGACGCCCCGCTTTGGGCAAACGTGTCCCAGTGTCTCCAAGATTCCTTGTGTGACGCATAATTGTCAAGCTTTGGAGGGAAATAAATTACATTTTTCTGAAGCCATGAATCAATTAAATGAACGTATTTTATGTGATGTGGAAACAACAGTTTCAAATATATTTACAAATCTTTGTTGGAAGAATATTATTTGTGTGTGTAGGCCGTCCACGCCATCTAGGCAATTAAAAACGTTGACACGCCCTCCCTCGCCTCTCAATTTCTTTGCTCCCCCCAAACAACTTACCCACTGCTTCGGGGCTATTCGGTCATCCTCGCGAACGTTCCTTAGTGGCCTGCTCATTTATTTATGTAGACAAATAAATTTTAAAAGGTGCATTGTTGTTCAAACAATTTCATTGTGATCCTGAGGTAATGTTGTACCGTTCGTTAATTATTGTTAATTGGTTAGTGTTTATGTCTTGTATAATTTATACGTTTATTATTTTATATCTTAATCCCTGATGTCCATGATGGCCTGAAAACGCCACTGTCAATGCTAACGTTTTAAAATGTTTACGACCCCCCCTCCCTCACCCCGACCATGGGGGTATTACATAGACCATACGCCCATACCATACCCCCTAGACCCCCTGGTATGGCCCCCTACCCAGAGTCCAACACAACCACCAAAATGTTTCAAAAATATCCCGATTTTGCAACTAAGAAACATGGTCACTTTACCTACACTCCCACCTTAAACACTGGCAGCGCCACTGAACCGAAACAAGCTCTTGAAAAGCGTGGGCCGGGAACCCAAAGTGGTTGAAATTTATCTCTGAGAGGTTAGTGTAAGAATCCCACTCAGGCCAAGAGGAGATTTTGTATGCAAGAACGCAAGAAACGAGTAGCTAGGATCTCTTAAAACTCAGGAAGTCCCAGGTGACAATTAAGAAGCATGTTGTGAGAATGCAGTGAGATATTTAACACCCATGGGTATGGGTTATAGCTAGACGGGTTTTACGAACTCTCACTAGCGCATTAAAATGAATATCAAAATAGTTTTAAAGTTCATTGTGGCATTTTTTAAACGCGAAATTAAACAAAATGGGATCTTATAGCGAAGTTGATTGCCTTTGCATTTTATATGCGAATAATGGTCTATCAGGTAGATTTGGATGAAAATACCATCATAAAAACTATACATATTTTTAATAAGTAGCAGACGTAAACTTTCTTTGACTTTTTTTTTATTTGAATGAAATTACCATAAAAAATTGTTCTAACTGCACTATTACCATTTTTCTCTTAATATTCCTGTATCAATCAAAGTTCTTACACTAGAAATTGTATCCTCCTCAACCAAAAACCCACGATTAAGAAGTAAAATAAGGGTTTGATCTGGCTCTTATGACAGTCATATTGGGATCAAAGGTAAATATTTAAATTTAATAATGATACATTTAACTGTAATTTTTCTATAGAGTTGTTTTTTTAAACATTTTTATCCAAAATAGTAGTCAATTTATTTACCACAAATCAGGGTCTCCAAACAATCTTACTGCCAACACTGAAGGATGAGCTGTCAAAGGCGTTAGACTCACCTTGGTCGTCGTTAACAAGGATATCTCTATTCATATTCCAGACATGTGCACTCAGGACATTTTCAAAATGTGATTCTACGGCCCTCTCTCCACGCTAATGCGGGTGCACTTTCCCTAAGCTGCCTTCTTATTCCATTTGAGTAAGTAGTTTGATGACTTTTGTGCTGAACTGAAGAGCGTAGTAACGTTTTCGGTTGCGTTTATTGAGGTTGGGGGGAGCTAAATGAGCTTATGACGTCCTCGGAAATGAAGTTGGGGGCCTCAATTATAAATCAGATTATTTTGTTGACAGTGGCGCCCCTAACATGAGCAAGGGCAATTTGATCGGAATATGCGCCTATCATAATTTATAGCTGAGGGGGGGCGGGGGGAGGGGGTGAGGGGGTTTGTTGAGGGAGGACTGGAAGTAACCCTTACCACTTCCTTCCGTTCCTCACCTCCAGATTTAACATACTAGTGTTTTCTTTATAACATAAAGCAATACTTGAAAATCACTCCAAAGAAAGTTAAGATGAAAAGGAATTAAAATAAACAAAATTTAAGTCTATATTCGGCTATTAAGATGGCCGCTTACCGGAGCGCTGAAATGCGTTGCAGCCGCCCAGACATCCATCCCGCGTGACTTCATAATATGTACTAGTTTGTTATTTAAACCTATTGTCCAGGTCAACTTGGAGGCGAAAGAAAACAAAATTTCCCGTGTAGCTTTAAAAACCTTTATAATTTAAGTTTTATAAATTTAAAATTATTTATTAAAAGGTGAAATTAGTTAATTTTCAATGACGCTTCACGCGTGAATGTCGCAGTTTTGAAATTGTTAGAAACCTTTATCCAGCATTTCTCAAACATATTATAGCAATTTTACAACAGGATTACAACAGAAAATTCTAGGATAATAAAGGTTTATTTTAGTGGTTTTTCGCATTAGAAATAGAACCCTTTCTCAAGGGATGAATAATAATTTACAAAGCTGTCAATTATGTTTGAGCAAAAGGTGTGAAGGAAGAATGTAGAGCGAACAAGCGGCTCATAGGAAGTCAGTCATCCTCTCTCACTTCTCCCTCTGCTCCTTCACATTCCTCCTTCCCTCTTTTCTTCCTCTATCCGACTGACTTTCCTAACATTAATCACAGATTTCACACGGCCCTTCCCTCTCCCAACACCCTTTCATCCAAGAACTTAAAAAGCCGGTGGCCAAAAGAGGCTAACACATTAAAATTCACTTAACTCGTACTTAGTTTTTTTAATAATCGCGGAAGGAATACTTATTTATACCTAATTAAAATAAAGTAAACAGTTGATAAGATCATTTTTTTTCTAAATTGTTTAAAACACAGCACACGATGCCTTAGTACGTTCCTCCCCCAGAACTAGTCCCACATCTCAAAACAAGGTCAGGCAAGGAAAGAAGGCTCTAACCAACTTTATAGCGTCTGCTCGCTGATCAGAGAGTCTCAGTTTCGTTTCCAGCCTACAAAATATTTCACTTTAAGAATCAAGTGCTTTCCTTTTCATAAAATGACACAATAAGAGTCTGAGGACCGCTTGTTGTATTTCTTGGACGGATGTTGATTTAAATCGCTAATAGCTGGAACTTAAGACAGTAAAATGCGGCTACTAGTATATTTCTAGTCACAATTAGCCGGTTTAAAAGGAGCGTGGTGGGGTGGAGATGGCGAAATTTCGCTACTGAGACTGTACAATGAATGTACCGTAAGTTTCCATACACACTATGCCAGGCTCTGTAGTAAGGGTGTTGACTTGGTCAGGGTGTTGACTTGGTCAGGGTGTTGGCGTGGTCAGGGTGTTGGCGTGGTCAGTGTGTTGGCGTGGTCAGAGTGTTGACGTGGTCAGGGTGTTGGCGTGGTCAGGGTGTTGGCGTGGTCAGTGATGTTGACGTGGTCAGGGTGTTGACGGGGTCAGGGTGTTGACGTGGTCAGGGTATTGGCACGCTAAACTAAAAGCCACAGGCACGTTATGATATCTTCAAACTATATTTTGCTAGAATTATTTCGGCTAGTAAGCCTACATAATGTTCTCGAATAAAACTAGTCAATCAAAGGGGTCAAAATAAGAATGATGAGGTTTAAGGTAACAGGATTATGTCGGAGGTCAACTTTGCTTCTTACCACCTTGCACCCTCCTCACCTGGCTGTCCCGGTTATTTTTCAAATTACGGTTGGATGGAAGGGGACGCGAGAAAAGTCAGTGTTTTTGAAGTTTTTATGACAAAATATTTTTTTGGCTGAAATAAAAAAAAATTGCTCAAGTACAATAAAAAGTTTAATTTTCTTTACATGTTGACATCAACAGTTGTTGAATATCTGTCATGAGCATAGCGGCATTAGATGATAAACTTTTAAAATGAAGAGAAATGGTTGTCATTAAATTCCATGATATACAAGAAATTTTGAGGTCACCATGTGAAGAAAATTGGACTCTATGTTTGTAATGAAGCCACATTTTATATATTCAGGCAAAAAAAAGTTTTGCTATAAAAACTGCAAAAAACACTTACCTTTTCTATCATTCACTACATCCCCACCTTAAGTGAAATATAAAGATACGCTATTACAGAGTTGAATATTAGTGTGTTATTACCTATACATTATTGTTATCTACTATTCTACACTATAAATACGTGCCTGCTAGTACGTTTAGGTTTTTTTAAATCAAATATAAAACATTTGGCAAAACTAAAAGTGCACACACCTCTTGTTGCCTTTTAATTACCTATGGAACGAATATTTATACAAAACTCTTGTATATGATAAAATTACTATTTTCATAAGAAACGCTATTTTGTTGCGAAATTATTTATGTGTGGAATGTCTTACTTGACGAGAGATGGGATTTTTATTTTTAAAACCCGCCTCGGTGGCGTAGTTGGCTAACGCGCTAGTCGTGTTGAGCTCTACCGCCGAGGACGGGGAGATTGAGGTTCGAATCTCGGTCGGTTGAACTGGGGGTGGTTTTTCCTAAATGGTTTTCCCACTCTCCCTCCACGCAAATGCGGGTTCACTTCCTCTAAATTCAACCCTCCCAATTCCTAATCAATTAGCGTATAACCCGAACGGGTAGTAAGACGCGGTGCTAAATATTATTATTATTTATTTTTAAAGGTCCAAATGACAAAAAGAAATGAAGGAAAAAATAATTTTGAAGAAAAAAAAATATTCATCCGAAAAGTAGCCTAGAGCTCAATCGACTCCAAACTTTACGAAACGAATTTATGATTTGACAAAAAATTAATTTTTGTGTGTGAATAACAAAAAAAAAAATTTTGGTCAAAATGATAAAAAAAATTAAATGACTGGTCATACATTATAAGTCAGAAGAATCTTTATGAACCAATTCACTCAACGCTAGTCATAATACTATAAAAAAAAGAACGTTTTGTTGGAAAAATTGTTCATGAGAATAAAAGGAGCAAGATTTCAGTAATGACTAATGGCTTTCAACGTGGTTCTATTCTGAGAGTAAGTAGACGAAGGGAATAAAAAAATGTTCGGTTCAATTCTTTGCGATTCGGGACCTCTAGTGTGTGTACGTATTACACACATAGAACAGATTGACGGGTGCAAAGGGAAAACTTGATTTACGTGTTACGATACCAATTTAAATTTTTATATGAGCTGCGAGAGAAATTTGAGCAGTTTTGAGGTATCGAGTGAGAATAGAAAATACGTAGGAGAAGTTAGCCGAAGAGTAGTTTTAGGCTGCTTACCAACGGTCGGAACAAAACCAACATCAAACAAGAACATTTTGTTCTACGAATAAGAAGAACTATTAGATGAAGAAATTTATATTATTTTTAAATTAGACTGTTCCTACAGACCAAAGCTTTGTGTTAAAATAGGAGTTATGTTACCCGAACATCGAACAACTGTCTGACAAAGTACAACGCTCGATGGAAACGTTCGAAGAACATAGTAACTGCGCATGCGCGATCTACCCACTTTCTCAACGTTTGCTAATAGTCCTGCTGTAAGTCACAGCCTATTGTTTGTGTTTTAGTATATTTGTGGTTTATATAATCATGACAGAAGGGACTGAAGTAGACTGGGTGATATCAATTGAATACCAAAACTCGCGTTTATTCTCAGCCTCTTCTCCTTCAAGTAAAATATGAGGTAACTAAATTCCCCGTGGCCATGTTGGCTAGTGAAGGAAATTTTGTTTTGTTCATGAATGTCTTATTTTGTCCGCTGACGATATCCCACAACCTGGAACATTTGTTCGAGGCAGTTGCTTGGTACAATTTGCTTCGACTAGTTGTAGTAGGGGGCGGCCAGGCTGAGCGAGCGAGCGACTAAAATATAAAATAGAACACATTGGTTGTAATGAGAGGTGGCCAGACTGGAGCGCGCACGCTTAATATATATATATATATATATATATATGTGTGTGTGTGTGTGTGTGTAAAACTGATATGTTAAAATACTTCTATATTATCAAAGTAGGGCTTTACAAATAAGAATCACCATTAGCGTGGAGAGCGGATGAGAAAACCACAACAATAAATCACTTGTTAAAAAACCCCTCAATTCACTCAGCCAAGATTCGGAGCCTCCTCGTCAACAACTAACGAGAGCTATCTGCTAATCACGCACTCGCTCGCCAGTCTGGCCACCCAGTCGCTTGCACTCTCGCTCGCACGCTTGTTAGTCTGGCCGAACCCTTAGGGGTGTATAGATTAACAGTATTCCACTGACCTCCAGGTAGCCCAGACCGGCCACTCTCCCGCCCGATCTGTAGCAGGCCTTGCCTGATATCACGTAGGATCTGTCAACAAATAGAGAAATACATTAATAATAAATTACCAACCATATTTTAAAAGTTCTAACAAGACAAAATAAATTGTTAATAACAGTGTGGTAGTGGATACAAGCCACAAAGAGAATGGAGACCAACTATTATACAGAGTGTACCTTGACATGTGGGAGCCACTTCAGTGGTGGACAGGAGACACCAAAACAACGAGAAAAATTTATATAAACATGTGTCACATTTGACCTTGTTCTAGTTGTTTCCGAGTTATGTTTGTACTCCAGTAATATGAAGCTGCTCAACATTATAGGAAGTGATCTTCGGCCTGAATGCAATCATTGAAATGCAGTCTACGACACAACGCCTGCAGGTTTGCATTCTGGCCAAAGCCGGACATTTTGAGAACTTTCTATAATGTTAAGCAACATTACACGCTTATATAATAATTACGCCAATGGTTTAAGGGATTAGAAAGTGTGCCCACATTTAAGTGTAGGGAAAGTATAAAACAATTTTGTAAAACTACCCTCAGTACACCCGACCGAGATTCGAACCCCAATCTCCATGTCATCGGCAGTCTAGTCTATTGCGAGAGTGACGCCTTAGACACTGCGGCCACCAAAGCGGGTATTATTAAGAATTAAAAGTAATATAGAGTGAAAACAACAAACATCTTATTTTGACTTTGCTTCGCATGTTTCAAACTGGTCTCCGTAATTTAAAAAGTGAACTTACGGCCATGTTATATATAACTTATTTTTTATTACTTTGGCTTAGGATAAGCCAACCTTTTTTTAATATTTTATGGAATTACTGACCGGGAGAAACATGACATCCAGTTAAGTCACCTGTATGTAGACTATTAGCCACTCTGGTTGCACAAAACGTTGCCCAGAGTACACCTATGGACAGATGCGTATTCGGGGAGGGGGGTGTCAAAGGGCCAGTTGACCCCCTGAGAATGTTAGAAAACTAATATAAAAAACAAAATGAAAGTTCAAATTTTAGAAAGAAAATACAACACAGATAAATCATACAATTTTTTGTCTTTTTGCGCGCAGACACCTCTTAGCCGGGTCCACACGTGCGTTATTCGTCCACGTTTATTCAATTTTCGAACACGTGCGTTATTCGTCCACGTTTGTTCAGTTATCGATATGACTCACGCAAGTGTGTAAAAATGTTCGTTTTCATGTAGGAATATTTGTCACGCATAGCGAGTAACGAACATTGCTCCGCATAGAGACGGTAGACTACCACATATCAAAGAAGACTAATAATCGCCTGAGAGCAGTTCGTCCACGAATACCGAATATAGAATATGTGTGGACAGCAGGAGCAGCGGAACTGTGAGAAACTCTGCCCCCTGGAAATAATTTTCCCCTCCCTGGAATAAATCACCCCCC
>CABFWB010004640.1:0-56002 GCA_902151455.1 Timema bartmani
GTATCCAAACCCACAACTTAGTATGAAAGTATTCAAACCCACAACTTAGTATGAAAGTATTCAAACCCACAACTGAGTATAAAACTAATTAAGCCCATAACTATTTTCAAACTATTTGAACCGACCCTAATTTGGTTCTCAGCAGTAATGGAGGTGAAATTGTTGAGGAAAATAAATGAAAGAGTTACACAAACCGTGGAAATTAAAGCAAGCACAACGAAGGAAAGAACTATCTTCATTACCAAGGAAGTGATTTACAATAAAAGGTGTTCGAGAAGAAGTAGTAGAAGGCGGAGAAAAAAAAGAAAAGAAATAGGCGAAATAGCAGAACATTTGCATTTCCTTTCTTATTCGAGTTTATTTCAGTGTTTCACGCTCTTGACGTTTAGGCAATTTAGATAGTTTTAGAGATTGGACTTGAGAGCTACGCCCTGAACCCAACCCCCATACAGATTCTCTTACATTTCCAGGTGCACCATCATATTTATAAAGAGAGATATAGAAAACATTAGTAGCGCTGCAAAGTACGTATTCCAATAACTACTGCCCTGGAAACCAAAATATTAATGGTTTATAAATTAGGTTTAGCAAATTTTGAATATACCAACAATAAACAAATAAATACACAATTTTTTTTTTTGCTCTGTGAAATGACAAACTTTTGTTCCAAAATAAACATTGTTGAGGACTGTATCTAATATTATTGTTAATGTGTAAAGAAATAGTGTGATGTGATCGAATAATTTATTAATGAAACCTCAATAAATAAAATATAAAGGAAGTTCACGGATATTATCTACTTTAGACCAAATGTTTACTAATTAACAGAATACAAAATGACTCCTAGCAATAAATACAAATGTTAAGATTATTATTCCAAAAGTCGCTTTGACTACCTTAAAGAGGCTATTTCAGCGTGGGAGCAAGTCACCATTTTCAATCGAAAAATTTGAGGGAAAAACTTTGTTTCCTGGACTAAAATTGAGAAAAATAAAAAATGAAATAAAGCTAATAAGATTTTTTACCCATAAGTAAATGACAATTTAAACCATATAAAATGCAGAAATCGAAGGAAAATACGAATAATATAGCTTCCTATGAAAATATTCATTTGATATCTATAAAAAAGTATTTATTTAAAAATAAATTAATGAACATTATCATATTATTCTTATGTGCGTTTCCACTTTTATTAATCAGTCTGAAATTTTTTTATCAACTCTTATATAAACATTATTTTTGACAAAGCTTAGTGAGATCTTGTTTTAAAATTGACCTTTCGGTATTTCGTCTGTCTGTTTGTTCCGCAATAACTATCAAATGCGTTTACCAATTTTAGCGAAATTTGACAAGAACATTCTTTGAGCCTAGGCCCTAATATGTGTATAGTTTTTCTATTTGGTTGTCGATTTCAATATAATGGCCCTTAAAAAGGTTTTTCTTTTAATAGCCCATCTTTAGTGATTTGAATTTAAACTTATAAGCCATCTATCGAGCACTTAGGGCATATTGGGAAATATTCCTTAAATATTTACCAGAAAACTTACCAACTATTTAAATGGGGAGAATGCATTTCAAATACAAAGGTTTTAAAGCTTCCACTTAGTTTAATTTGTCCTGAAGACGTTAACACCAGAAATATTATCAAACGGGTTATAATAAAACAAAACAGTGAATACATTCCTCCTCTTCAATTGACGTACAAACTACAGCGCTAGGTGGTTGAATGTAAAGGTGGCAGGTGTCACTAACGTTGGGACTCCCTGTCTGCCATAGTAGAGATATATTCAGACTTCTATATTATAATCCAAGCTTATACAAATACATCTTCTTCACCTGGACTTCAATGATAATATAATACTATCAGCAAGTTTTCATTTATTACCATAACATATTTCCTTGCTGAGCAGAGATAAAGATCTCTCGTGACGTCGAACACTAGATTCTTTTCAGTGGAACACAAGTATCTATTCAGTGGAACACAAGCATCACTTCAGTAAAACACAAGTATCTATTCAGTGGAATACAAGCATCTCTTCAGTAGAGCACAAGTCCTTCTTTCAATAAACAATCCAGAATGTTCCGATGCCTGATAAAACTTGAAGTAGAAAATTTGAGGAGCAAAGAAAAGCCTCACTTCTATAAGGAAATAACTCCGTATCGAAAACCTGTCATGCTGAGGGCGGAATGTAAGAAAAGGATTTTGCTGTCACCATTTTTTTCCTGGCAGAGTCACCGATAGTGAAACAAGTGGGCCTATAGCTATGATACAACACTCCTGAGGTAAAATAAGGCTGGCTTCACAATCTACCAGGCGCATTTGTTCTTGTTTGTCGGGGTTCAAATTACGACCGAGTGGGTTTTCCTTGATGATGTCCATTACAATCTCCCTCCACGCAATTACGAGTATATTTCCTATAAATTCTACATTCCTCATTCCTACCCCACTAGCGCAAATAAAATAGTACTTCCCGGATACGCGATAAAATAATATTTGTTCTACCTGAGCTGAGACTTGATATCAATCTGAGCCATCTGCATATTTACACTAACGAAATAAGGACGAGGAAAATGTACCCGAGTTTTTGTGGATGTATAATGACAAAACTTTTTTTAAAACCTTTGCTAGTCCATCCGGGATTCGAACAATGGCCTCTTCCTCACCGGCAAACTAGAATAAAGGAACTTGACGTTTAGTCGACGTTCCCATAAATGCAGGATTTATAGTTTTATTTTACTTCCGTACAGCGTCTTACCACCCGTTTGAGGTATACGAATGTAAGTTATTAACGCTAATATGTTAAATTATTATTATTATTATCACTGCGTCTTACTACCCGTCCGGGTTATACGCACTTACGCTAATGTGCAATGGTAGGGTGATTGTGAGATGAAATGGAGGACCTACAGTTTAACGTGGAATCCGAACCACGGTAGAGGCCTGGCATTCCTCACATTCACAATATGTTAAAGATTATAAGGTTGGAATTAGAGGAAGTGTACCTATATTTGAATGAAAGGAGAGTGGAAAACCACTTAGGAAAAGCCACTCCTTGTTTGAACTCCAATCTCCTCATCAACGGATGTCTAGTGTATTACGAGAGTGACGCCTTAGACCAGGCGGCCACCTGAACCCATTTATACCTATTGTTTAAGATAGATTATATAAATCTAGAATATTAGAAAAAGATAAAATAAAAAAGAAAGAAAATCCAAACCAATATAAAATACTTTCCCAATGATTGAAACAATCATTTTCTGTATATAAATAATTCGTAATACAAAATATCATATAATCCAACCACTTCTTAAGGGGAATCGTGCATCATAGCATTAAAAAAACACACTTTATTCTCAACAAAGCTGGTTCTAATAATTGAGTTTCAATTTTTTTTAATTAAACTTTTTATTTTTTTTCTTCCATTAAATCTGTTTCAATTGATGAAGAAATTGAAGTATCAAATTTTCCAAACTTATTAACTGCAAGTGTTTGATTTTTTATATTTCACTTAATAACTTGCCGTGGATGAACGTGTAAATATTTAAATACGATCGACTAAATACTTTCTAAGCTATTAAATATGTATTACTATACATAAAGATTACATTTTTAAGTAGAAGTTTCTGTTTATTTAATTAATTTTTATCTTACTGTGTTGGGAAGGTTTTAATTATTTCAAATTAATGGAGGAATAGTTATGAATTATTATATATTTGATTTTTGGCTTTAGGAGTTCGGTTTTTAAAATAATTTGACGCACATCTCATGGTTTTCATAGTTTTTAAACATCACTTAGCATAAAATATTTTTGCGCTGATATAACATAACTGACAAGCTAAACTACGGGCGATCATAGCAGTCATTTTAACTCTGACATTTTATTCCATTTTCAAACCCATACAAAGACCCCCTCACCTCCATCTCCAGCAGTCTGACACTACCACCAAATAAGAATAAGGAAGCTCGCCTAGTCTTATTTTCGCCAAGTTCGTCTAACTTGCTTTGCTGGTGAGGTTGTCAATCGGCATTAAAATCCTAGCCGTAGGTTGTATGTTTATTTACTAAATGGCTTCTTTACTCGTCCTTCACGTAAATGAGGGTACATTTAATCTAAAATTCTCCTCCACACACCAATAAAGTGCGAAAAGACCAGCTGGGTAGTACGACTTCGTGCAAAAATAAAATATATTTAAAATATTTTCGTGTTTAGCTTTATAATATTCGTCCGGGTTAGTCGCATATTTACACAAATGATAAAGGAATGAGGAAGGTCTTATATAGAAGAAGTGTATCAACCTTCGCACAATTTCGTGTACAGTTCCTCTAATCTCCTTTAATGCACTGTACAAATAGTCATATGGTAAAATAAGAAGAGGGAGTTTAATTTTTTTTAAGTTTGTATATTTTTATAGTACGCTTATTTAGTGTAAAAATTGGTATGTTGTTCATTGGCTCTCTTTATATTACTATGTAGTTGCAGTGAACATGGCCGGGCTATCCACAATTAACTACGGTAGTGGGGTAGGAATAAGGAAGAGGTATTTAGAGGGAATATATCCTGATGTGTGTAGAGGGAGAATGGAAAGCCATGAAATTAAACACACTCAGAACACAAGGCTGGGATTTACACCCCGGCCACCTATCACAGTTAAACGATGATAGACGAGATTAATTCTAGTCCACGTGTCCACCTAGAGTATAGGGGCTATATTACATACACAATTGTTTTCAGACGGTGTAGCATTGGTTTATGGTTTGTTAAATACATGTATGTTTATTGAGCTTAATATGCATAGTTTATATAAGGGCATAGCTATTCTATAATTTATGTATGGCATTTATTTGTTCTTTTTTTAAAAACAGTCCCAAAAGCCACATCGATCTCTGGCCATTTTCCCTTTTGATGACTACATATTATTAATTTTTAGTGATCTCACATTGAGGTTGGTTAGTGCGCTAGTTAATTGATTTCCAAAGCTATTTTACTCTAGAACTGTATTTATGTATTTCATTCTGTGTTAATGTTATTTATATATTTCAATTAACTCAGTAAGGCAGTAAGTAAAAATGTTATTTTAATTTTAAATAATTACAATAATATAACACTGGTGCTTATTTAATATGATACGCTGGTATATTCTACTTTGGAGGAAAAATAAAAATGTGAAAACAAAACACTAAAATTCTTACAAGGGTGCCGCGAGATTCTAATTCCCTTCACAAGGGTGCTGCGAGCTGCGAGATTCTAATTCCCTTCGCAAGGGTGCTGCGAGCTGCGCGATTCTAATCCCCTTCAAAAGAGTGCCGCGAGATTCTAATTTCTTTCACAAGGTGCCGCTAGATTCTAATCCTTTTCACAAGAGTGCCACGAGCCTAGAAAGGTTGAGAATCCTTGATTCAAACGAAATAAACAAATTTATATTTAGAACCTCGTCTTACTACTCGTTCGGGCTATCCACGTTTTATTGGACTATTGTAGTAGGAATGAGGAGGCTAGAATTAGGCGGACATTTACACGAATTTGCATAGAGCGAGAGTGGGAAATCATTTAGTAGAATCACCCGTATAACACCCAGATGTGATTCGAGCCCAAGCCTTTCCATCCTCAAGAAACCGGAATAAGCGAGCTTGACGTTTATTCCGCGTGCTTACTGATATGGGTAACATTTATGTTATGTTATTTTAAAGATAATGTTCACTATTGTATATTTATATACCCCATAAACTTGTAATAAATTAACTTTACAAATACATAAGTTGCTAGATTTTAATTTGTGAACTTATTTTGTGGATCTTGTAAGATACAGCTTATTAATATACGAGTAAACTATATTATTAATCTTAATGTTAATAGCTTTCAAAACAATAAGTGTAAAACACGTCAAGTGTCCCCAGCCAGGATTTAAACCCGTGCCTTCCGATGTTTGTTTAGTTTGTACAAACACAAGTTGTAGCTTTGACCTGTAGTGTCAAGGGTGAATGCCAACTGTGCTATCCTTGTCTGAACGATTCATTTCTCTCTCTTTCCCCACCCCACTTTCATACCGGCATTTTCCGCCTCACAGGAGATAATATTTTGCTGTGTGTATGTTACTGTGCGGTAGTTTAAGAGCGGACGAGTAGGTGAGTTCTTGTGAGCCTAAGGAGATATATTTCAGTGTCTTAGGACGGGAAGGGTTTCATGCAAAAGGGTTATTTTTCCTTAACAAACCTTATCAATAGAAAATATTATTGTTATTATTACTTAGCACCGCGTCTTACTACCCGTTCGGGTTATACGCTTAAGTACTAATTACACTAATTGATTAGGAATATGAAGGTTGAATTTAGAGGAAGTGAACCCGCATTTGCGTGGAGGGAGAGTGGAAAACCATTTAGGAAACCCCTCCCCCCCAGTTCACCCGACCGAGATTCAAACCTCGATCTCCCCGTCCTCGGTGGTCTGGCTTAACACGACTGGCGCGTTAGTCAACTACGCCACCGAGGCGGGTTAGTAGAAAATAAGTTTGAAAGTGTGACATTGATTAATTTTCAACAATATTTTAAGAATACTTACGTAGCTATGAGGCTAGACTTGATGAAAAAGGACTCTAGATGTAGCCTTTCCCTATCAACTAAAGTAATTTTTTTTTATAGGCTCAGAATAGACAATTGTAAGATATTTGAGAACTAGCAGCGAGCTTTCCTCTTTACCTTGAGATAAGAATTACAGTAAAAAGAAAAATGACACCTGGACACGTATCCCAGGAACTTTAGCGTGGAAATTGACGATGTGCTGAGCAACATACTGAAACCCCTAAAATCACATGTGCGCTTCCTTGTTTTTTTAGAGCAAAAAGAACATAAGTGACACAAACTCCACTTTTTTTTTTCATTTATATGTATTTACATTAAGTTAAATACACAGCACGATGGCCAATTAGCACAAGTAAAGTATATTAGCCATATTTTATAATATGTGGTATGGAAATAGTACCTTTTTTTGGTTTAAATTAAGTAAGTCGCAGCTAAATAGCACATTATTTCTCTTATGTATGAAAATATGCAGCAATTCTACCATCTAGTAAATTGTAAATGCTTATGCAACCTACTTCACTCTCATAAGCTCTAAGATGTTTAATATTTCATAAAAAAAATACCCAGATTATAAAATATGAATGCATATTGGGAAAATCAGTTGGAGAATATCATAATATCAAATACATAAAGACAGCAGACAATAGACAACAAAATGAGGAATAAGATGTTTAATACCTAACTGATCCATCTCGAGTGAGGGCCTTTCAGAGCGATAACACCCCACATTAGTTGCATTGTTTGTCGGAATGGTTTTGGTGACCTCGAACAAGCAGGCAAAGGCAAGTGCCACTGCCAGTGCATCATACGCACGTGGTGATCACGACATGAAGGGTGTGTTTCGCGTGTGTTCGTTGTGTGTGATATGTGGTTCTACTGGAGAGGGAGATAACATTGTGACAGTCGGAAAGAAGGGCCTGAATGGACTGATTGTTGCAAGTAATGCACGTCGAGATGGACTTGCTGACAGGTTTGGTTCGCTTCAGCCTATAAGTTTGCATGAAGTTTTTCAGTCCTACCACTGGTAATACCTTAGGGAAATGTTACATAATGGCGTAGATCCAAGCAGAAATAGTTTATCTTAGGAATGCATTCTTTTTGCACAATTCTTTCAGTGGCTGTGACACAATATCTGCAATATTTAAAAAAGGGAAAAGAACAATGTGGCATAATCATCAACGAAATGAAGAGTTGCAAAGTACGGTGACAATCTTTAACCAGCAAGAAGCTAATGTACATGCTATCACGACAGCAGGTGAACAACATGTTAAATCATCGTGAAAAGTGGACAAGTATATCACATTGAATGATATGCTTGTGCACATATTTGGACGCAGTTTGGCACGACAAAAGGTTACATCCTCCTTTGAGCTTGCCAATCTTCCTGCGACAAGTGCTGCAACTTATCAACACAGTCTCATGACATATTTACGGATGAGAAAATAATTTAGAAGGTTGAATTTTAATCACTAACAATTCACGATAGTGCTTCATATGCCACATATTATAAAGTACTAACTTAATTCCTCTACAAATGTAATTTTTCAGATGCAAGAATGGCTAGGACGATCATTGAATGCCACTGACTAGGGATGAAGAATCTCCTGCGACACTATTCTTCCAGTGCCGACAAACTTGTCTCCTGCGCCAGAGAACATTCTGCACGGGATCTTTTGTGACTGCAGGAGGGTGACTGTGCAACACAAAAGTGCGAGTGCAGACGCGCTGGTCTGTTATGCTCAATGAGGGGCCAATATTATGAAACCACCTGCATGAATATACCAAGTTATTCAACTGAACTAGACGAAGAGGATGAAGATAGTTTTGAGGATTGGACTGTGAAACTAGGACGAACAATGTTTAAAGTATTATTAAAGTCATTGCCAATATATTGTTTTACATTTTACAAATGATAACTTGATTTATCATTGCAGTTCAAGACACCCAACCAAACACTGTATGATTAGAATTCACAATGACTCAGGGTCACAGGAATATTAAGTAATTTATTGCCTGTTTATTGGTTCAAAAGTATATGTCCTCCAATAATATATATGATATGTTTATTTGAAGTTGTGTTTATTTATGTTCGTATATAGTATAATAGGTTAGGGAAGTGGTTTTTGTAACAACCCGAAAGTCAGTGAAAATTTTATCAAAGCTTAGCTGCAACTTAAGTTATTTATGGCCGAAGTTAGATAATCTACTCATCTCAATTCCCTTTAACACAGCTAATATACCTTATTTGTGAAAATTGGCCATCGTCCTCTGTATTTAACATAAGGAGACCGTCCTACATAGTTGTAAACGAAAAAATATCGGAATTTTTGAACTTGCAGTATTTTTGCTCTAAAAAACAGGGAACCGTACATGGGATTTTAGGGGAGTTTCAATATGTTGTTCAGCATACCAAATAAGACCTAAATCCAAATTTTCAGCTTTCCCATAATTTTTTCGCGGTTTTACACTAAAGTTCCTGGGCTAACGGGAGTTGAACCCGTGATCTTTGGTTTATCACGCCAGTGCTCTACCATTAATATATCCAGGGATCATCCTGTGCTCAGAGTCATTCTTCATTCATATTTTAAGGCAGAGTGTGTGATGGACATGTGAATATCATCGTCTACTAAGCGCTATCGTATATATCACAGCCATGGGCGATTCGGTTGTAGGTTTGTGCTGCCAATAGTACAAATACATTAAATAACCAAGCAAAACAAGATGGAAGAAAGCAACGTTATATAATTAAGTATATATGCAGGGCGAGTGTTGGAGGATGAATGATTATAGTTACGGACATGAACCGTAGCTGAATCATATTCGAATAAATCAAAAAATGATAGTTAGAGGTATCACACATATCTTTCATATATACTTAATAGCTCATTATATCTGTGGCCAGGGAAGACAGACAAATAGACAGACAAACATGGGGACAGACAGGGTTATAAAACCCACTTTTAGGGCTCGGAGACGCATAAAATGTAAATATTAATCATAATCTCAAGATGAGAAATTTTCAACATTACAATAATTTATCTTTGGATTAGAAAGTAAAAATTCCAAAGTTTAAACACTGGGGGGAGGGGGAAAGGGGGAAAAAGGATATTTGTTAATTGTTGGGGCCCCAAATTCTCTAACTCCAGTCCTGTGTTACACTATTCACACTATCAATTTGTTTTTTACAGACTGTCCTATTTTATTTGAAAAATAGACAAGTTACACTTTGTTAATAGTAAACAAGTTACACTTTGTTGATGATAAACAAGTTACACTTTGTTGATGGTAAACAAGTTACACTTTGTTGATGGTAAACAAGTTACACTTTGTTGATGGTAAACAAGTTACACTTTGTTGATGGCATACAAGTTAAAGCTTGACAAGTGAAGAACATCCGAGTTAATCCAACACAAGTAAAATCTAAGATGGCTTCCATTGATGTGTTTAAAAATACATCCTCACGAGCGGCAGAATAAATTAATGAGTTTATATGATTTATTACAAATGAAAAGTTTTAAAGCTCATGTTCACAAATCACGTGATGTATTTTCATGTAATAAATAGAGGTAACGCGAAAAATCAGAGTCAAGGCGTGTTTCAGAAGAAGAAAAAAGGTTTTCCAGTAAAAGAGAAACCGGTATTTTCAACTACTTTGTTTGCATTTTTGACTAAATCTATTTGGTAAAAAGTTAAAACATATCCCTACATTGTAAATTGATCCTTTTTAAACCTTCAACCATTTCTAAAAGTGATATTTTTAAAATCTCATATTTGTACTGGGATGTACAAACGTACTAAATTTTAATACTTTAATAAATCCAGGGGAACCAGATAATCTTAATACGAAGCGAATTATTCCCACTTAGACTTTAGAATGATATTTAAACTTGATTATCCCTGGTATTAATTATGTTGCACACAGTTGATTAGTCCATGAACAAAACGTGCTGCTGAGAAGTATTCCAAGAATGTTGCGTTCCCCATTGTTCTACAACCACTAATTACCATTAATTAAAGCTCTGACGTCACACTTTCTCATCAACGTCATCAAAGTAAGAGCGGCGTAATACAGGGCCCCAGCTGTAATCACCGAAATGAGGAACGATTTCTCGCACAAGAAAGATAACAATTCCCTTCGTCTCTATAAATCATTTCCTTATCTTGTGTACATGAGATGCTTCCTAAATTCCAAGCGTGTTCAGAGTTTGGTGCTTTGCCTGATCATGGCGTGCTTTGGATGTAATTTCAGCGTGATATTCTTCCCAAATATATTTATCTTAATTAACAAGTTTTACCATAGTGTAGCCGTGAAATATTTTTATCTCGAGATTATCATGGATCTTGACGTATTATGTACCCCCAAGCTAAATGAAAGTGGGTTTTTACAATTTTGTCCATCTCCATATTAGTTTGTCTCCCCACGAGGCTACAACAAACACATTTTGATAGATTTCATTCAAAGGTGATATCTCGATGTTACAAGCCTCGAGGCAGAATCAATATTATATTTATAACTGATAGCAGATTTTTGAAAATTCGAAATTTGTGAAAAATGGCTCTAATGACATTTTTCAGATTGGTGGGAAAGTTGTACATTTTAAATAACACTTTATATACCCGCTTCAGTGGCCAATGGTCTAAGGCAGTGGTTCTCAAACCTTTTAACTTTCGGAACTCTTTACACCCCTAAAAAAAAACACTAAACAACCACGTTAGAATTTAAAACATTGATAAATTTTGTAAACATAAAATCTATGGCTATATTTATTAATTTAATTTTAATCATAGAGCTTAATAAATGAATAAAAAAAATCATTATTTGTTAAGCATAGCATTTGTTTGTTTTTTCTGAAAGTTTTTTTGTTAAAAGAGTGGCATTGTTTAGTATTTTTGCAAATATCTTTCATATCTGGCTTATTACGAGAAATCTGGATTCACATGTCTGTTCATGTATTAAAAACTAGTTTTTAGGTTTGTCTATGATATATTTATTGGAATACTAATCAGCCTAACAAAACCAAACCTTGTGTGGTGGTATATCTGAGTATGCGAGACTTTAAAAAAAAAATTACCAAATAGTTGTTTTTTCTTCACTCATCCTACAGTCTACTGAGTTCCCAATAATGTAAAAATGAACCTCTCCTTATAAAACAATTCATACCTCCTCAATAATCCGTGCAACTTCATCACTTCACGGGCACAGAATGGTAATCCAAAATATCAGTTTAGCCCAGCCTATTTCCAAATATTTCGTGAACTACCAACACGTGATCAACCTTTTCTCTGGCACTTCAATGGTATTTTCTTTCCAGATGTATTTTTTCAGTTTTCTATCAGACAAATGCATCAGCCAATAACGGAAGCTACTGTCGATTTCCCGTACATCAATGTTTAACTTGAGAATTTTAAACTACTTCCAAAGTTGAGTGTTTTTAATGCTTGTCTGGACCATTGCTGTCCAATGAACATACGGAAAAATGGTTAAACATTACCTGAAGTCATCCCCAACAATAAAATATTTCTCCCAAATAGGAAATGATTATTCATTATAACCTATTCTGCAACATATAATTGTTGCACTTAATGCATGGTTTGGAGCAATGTTTGACTCATCCCATATTATTTATTGGGCCTTTGATGGTGGTTCCATAATTCAATGTCAGCCCAAAGTAAGTTTTTGTTCTGTATTCAACATAAGATAAACGTTACTGCAAACTTTTTCTTTCTATGTCAAAAATAGTGGATAAATTCTGGAAGGTAATGTGGACGTTTCCTCTAGTTTAGTCTTCCCACTTTCTGTCTTGTAGGATCAGTATGTTTTCTACATATCAGCGAGCAAAATTTTCACAGTAAAAATATGAGAGAATGAGTATAAGTATAACTTTTCCTGGCAAAGTCTAGTGAAGATATCAAAGAAAGTTTCTAACAGCTTCTCAGGCTTGGCCGATGAACCAAATACACAAATGAGGCAAAATTCTGCCTGAGAGAATATGGCATTTTTACTTAAACTGCTTTTTTCTGTCAATATAGTTTCCCGCACTATTTCATTTTCAAGATACTCTTTGACTATAGTGGTCAATGATTTGTCTGAATACATATTATGTATGTAAATGTAAGCTCAAATTAAATTTGTTTAAAGTTACCTTTAATATTTTCAGTGACCAAAGAAACACCTTTTTTAACTAATGTGAATACAAATAAACCAAACCATAAACGCAGGTGAATGTGCCATAATATCTTTGGACATAAGAATGACATTTATATTCTAGGTTCTTCTTTCTTTTGAAATCCAAATAACATGTCATCGAATTAAAATGATTAAATAAATCACGTTCATATTGTTTATCAGTTTGAAAGTTTTTCACGCCTCTTTAGTGGTTCCTCCACAATTTCACCAAGTTTCAGCTTTCCATCTCATTGAGAAGTATTAAAAATCCTCTGGACAGATGTACTGTACATAAATATGTACCTGTACAAACACCTTTAGACTTATTTTATTTTTTATTATTTTAGTACCGTGTTTTACTACCCATTCGGGTTATACGCCTATGTAGTAGTTACGCTAGTGGTTTGAGGAAAGAGGAAGGTTATATTTACAGGAAGTGTACCCGCATTTGCGTGGAGGGAAGATGAGAAACCACTTTTAAAACTCATTACACCCGACAGAAATTCGAACTTCAAATTCCCCGTCATCGGCAGCCTAGTCTGCTGCAAGAGTAGCGCCTTCTACCATGTAGCCACCGAAGCGGAAAAACTTTTATTAATATAGATGTTGTTGACCTCTGGGGTCTTGAGGTAAGGTGCTCGCCTCAGGACCTGATGTTCGTTGGTTCAAACCCAGCCGAGGACGACGGATTTTCCATGAGCGTCAAAAATCCGCGGCACAACTTCCTTCGGCGGGGAGGTAAATCCATCGGTCCCATGTCGATTGTGACCTGTAAAAGATCGCTGGAAGGTATGTGAAAATACATTTCCCGGTAAAATTGGTAGGCTCTTTCACTCTCGTTCATTGCAATTTTCGTGTGCCTATATAATTAGTTAGTTCAGAAAGCGCACTTTAAATATCTCAAATGAATAAATAAAATAAAAAGTTTGATATGTTGCAATAATTTTTTGGTTGAAGTGTTTATCCTAGAGATATTATCCAGCCCCACAAATAATCTAAAGTATCGTACAAGCCCTGAAGGGGTCTCAGGGAGTCCAGGGGCTCCGAGGAGTAATACAGAGAGAAACGCTGGTCCAAAGCATCGTTCTCAATAACGAGGAGATCGGGGTTCAAATCCTGGTCAGATGTATTGGGGATGTTTTATACTAAATGGTTTCCTACTCTCCCTTCAAAAGAATGCGGGTACACTTAACCTAAATTAAACCTTTCTCATACCTAACTCATAAGCGTAATTAGTACATAAGCATATAAACCGAACGGGTAGTAAGATGCCGTGACATCAACAACAAAATATAGTAGCCTACTTTATATTTGGTTTTAGATGAATGATTCCCTAAAGAGAAGTTTACAAAGCACCTAGTTTTAAAAATTTGAAATTTTTTAGAAAATGATTTCTAGAATGTTGTTTAAGGTTGTTTATCATAAATACCTAAAACGTATTTTTATTTTTTTATAAAAAATATAATTTAAGCGTTTTCTGAAGACTTGATTTTTGAAAATTTTAAATAGTAGCTTCATTAAATTTTATATTTGATTATTATTTGTTAAAGCCGCATCTAAACATCATATTCTTTAATAATGACCTTGAAAACGGGACTACTCCCGGATAGCTCAGTGGTTAGAACATTGACGTGATGAGCCACCAGCCCCAGGTTCAATAACCGTGTCCAGGTGTAATATTCAATTTAAAGAATATTCATCAATTTTGTTCAAAATAATCATCCCAAATCGTGTTTTAAATGATTAAACAAAATAGTTGTACGGAGGAAAACCTACTTTAAGTTAGTTTAGTTAAAAGTTATATGAAGCATTTTATTCCTAGCTATTATAGACCATATAAAAATTATGTGCGGTTTTGTTAAAGCATTTAGTTGTGTATGGATATTTTATAGCTATAGATAATTAAAACAATATTTTTCAATGGTGATGCGAGTTTTAGCTATAGTACAGATTCTGGTAAAATACGATGTTATAGAATCCATACCGACAGATAGACGGGTAGACCGATTATATCGATCCTTTACAGTTAAATGCCTATTGAAATTAGATAATCCTATTTAGGTGGCCGCATGATCTAAGGAGTCACTCTCGCAATAAGACTAGACATCCTATGACAGGGAGACCAGGGTTCAAATTCTGGAAGGTGCAATGAGGGTGGTTTTCCACTCTTCCTCAAAGAAAATGAGAGTACACTTATTCTTAATTCAACCTTCCTTATCTCCAACGCATTCGCATAATTAGTAGCCTACATATGCGTACAATCCGAACAAGTATTAAAACGCGGTACTGAAAAAGGAGGATAATTTAGAAAAAGGTTAAAAACTTGAAAACTATATTTAGTATGAATAGCATACCCCTCACAATATAACAAAGTTGTGTAGTCTATTTATTGGTTGTTTAGTTTAGTTTTAATGATCAGTGCTTCTATTTCTTTATCAGACACATGTAGAGGTATATTTAGTTTTCAAGCGAGTTTGAAGTTCTATATTTATATTTTGCCATTCGCTATCTTAATCGTTCTGGCATTTGTTATTTTTTATTGTTCCCAAGTTGTTTTTTGAGAATACAGTTAAGGCGTATCTTTCTCTTGCCATACTTTGTTATTCTCCATCAATTATTTTAATATTTATATTTAAAAAGATATCGAAAAGCACTTAAGTATATTATATCAGTGTGTATGTAGCATCAAAACTACATTCAAAAACCATGTAAATCCATTTAATAAATAGATTATTATATAAGCCTATACAACATTAATTTCAAAGAAAATTAATGATTATAATGTATTTTTAATAATGGTATATATGATTGATAAAAATTAGTTTAGAAATATATTAAAACAATTGGCGAGCCTTTATTTATTTTCTTTCAAAGATTAAATGTAGTTGCATGGTAGAAATTTAGATGCTAGCATTTATATAATGCCTTAAGGTTGTGTATTTTTTGTTTTATTAACCTTTCACCAAGATTATTAACAGCTTAGTGTAAAATTTACAGATGAGGAAGGTGGTTTTAGATTAAATGCATCCCAATTGGTATTGAGAGGGGATAGGAAAGCCACAATGATAAATCCCCCATAGAAAATCCCACAGTAATAAATATCTTCCGGATAAAACCACATTGATAAATTCCACGTAGAAAACCACAGTGATAAATCTCATTTGGAGAAGTCTACATTGATAAATCCCACATAGAAAACTACAAAGATAAATCGCATGCAAATAAAATCACATTGATAAATGACACGTTTAAAAACACAGTGATAAATCCCATGCAGAGAAAAATACATTGATAAATCTCATGCAAAAAAACACATTGATAAACTCCACGTAGAAAACCACAGTGATAAGTTCCACGTAGAAAACCACAATGATAAATCCCAAGTATAAAACCACAATTATAAATCCCACACGGAGAAAACTACAATGATAAATCCCACGTAGAAAACCACATTGATAAATCCTTTGCGGAACACCGGCCAATGCACCCGTCCGAGATTCGAACTTAAAAACCTGCCCGTCACCTGAAATCCAGTATATTGTATGTTTGACACTTTAAACCACGTAGCCATAATTTATGATTAAAAATTATAAATAAACTATAAATTATCTTTGTTAGATATGTAATAAATGTTAAGGATTTTTGTTCTAATCCACACGTTAGGAAGCCGGTGTTTGATGTATAATAAAAATATTAATAACAGACAACTCTGCAGGGGACTGAAGATGCAATAAAAATGGCCAGAAGTACTTGATAATTAAATGATTCGGGAAGAGGCAAAGTGCAAAACATCAAACAAAAGATTAGTAACGTGTCGTTTCACACGACTTTTAAAAATACTTGTAAAATTAAACCAAATCTTATAAACTCGTTTTAATTTTATATTTAATGACACATCAAACAGAGGTTTAGTAACATGATTTAAAAATGTAACTTCAAACCTTATTGCATAAAAGTGAGTATTTTATTATGTTATCATTCCATCAACTTTATATTTGTTGGGAAAATTTTTAATTTTAGATTCGTATAAAGATTATTTTTTTAAATTAATTTTTTTCCCCTTTAAAAATTACGTTTTACTGACTATTCGGTGTGATTCACTTTTTTTACACTAATGTGGTCAAACGAAAGAAGGTAACATTTTAAATAAATGTACCCGCATTTGCATGGAGAGTTGAAAACTATTATTTAGTGAAGAGCATTCTGAGTACATCCAATCAGAGTTCAATCTCCAACATGCCCATCTCCTGTACACGAGCTTGACGTTTAGTCCGCGTGGGCATTGATTCTTTCACAATTTCATTTTAATTAATTATTCATCTACTACAAGGAAAATATTGTATTCACTAAGTTTCAATCATTGTTTTTCCTAAGCACCGCTTCTTACTACCCTTTCAGGTTATACACTTGTGTACTAATTACGCTAATGAGTTTGGGATGAGGAAGGTTACATTTAGAGGAAGTGTACCCGCATTCACGTGAAGAGAGAGTTGGAAACCCTTTAGGAAAAACAACCCCCAATATACCCGACCGGGATCTAACCACGATCTCCCCTTCATCAGCAGTCCAGTCTATTGCGAGAGTTGCACCTCGGACCATACGGCCACCGAAGCGGGTGTAATTTATTCAAAGCTGCTTCTGTCAAAGAACATGTTCTCCAAACTTGTTACTGAACAAATGGTTTGCGTCTCGCTTTAAACTTTATTTACTTTAGGCAAGTGGATAGTAGGATCGTCAATTTGTTCCAAACTTCCCAGAACGTACGAGGCTAATGTGACATTCCAACTGGCGGGAAATCCCCTCCAACCCCTTTTTACTATTCATGGTTACTTTGTAGCGAGGGTATCCCCCTGGTAGGAACGACCGCCTTAGCCTGGTTTTACGAGACACATCTCCGCTAAAACCAGAGCAGGGAGCCACTCAACCCAACCTTGGCGCAAATTAGCCAGAACAACTCATTTCGTGTTCGTGGTCTTGATAAAGAGTGATGGGTGGGGGGAGAAGAGTGACTTTTATAATTCACAAGGAAACTGTCTGGATTCAACTTCGCGTAAAGTGCTGCAGGCGAGCCAACTAATTCTCTGTGTCACGACAAGAGGAGGGAGGAATGGGACGGGGTAGGAGAGAGGAGAATGTGGAGGCTCTATTTAACCCTCCTCAGATTCATTTATTACAGACAGTTCTTAATTTTAGCTTATTTTTTTTAAATAATTCACTAAAATACAATCTCTCTAGCGGTTATTTCTAAGCGTTTGATGACAAAACCATACTAAACTACCAATAATATGTGTGTTATAGTCCATGAGCCAGGGTGGGCGGTTGGTATCACTAAAGAAGACAAAGGTTGGTTCACTGTAATTTTTATGTTCCTTGGGGTCTATAGAGAAGGAATATATATATATATATATCAGCCATCACACCAATAACCGCCATTTTGTAAAATGGCGCCTTGAAACTTTGGAGTTTATTTCAAAATTCTGTCAAATCGTTAATACTTAAGATAGAGTAATGATTCTTTTTTTTATTATAATGCCAATAACATAGGCTGTAAGGATCTGCTATATATATCTAATTATTGGAACCACATAATTAATTGTATCGAATATTTGTCACAACTATCAATTAGTCCATGCAATTTTTAATTTGTATCACGTTGTATCGACAATACGGTTAATCTAAGCTCAAATAACCTTCTCTTTGAATTTGAAAATGATTAATGCACTTTAATACGATATATAATATTAATACATTTATTTCGTAGATTGTTCTAGAGTGGACAATAACCCAGGTGACTGTTATTGACAGATTATGCGACAGTGCTTTATGAATATATTTTTATTTAATTAAACAGCAAATATATGCACTGTACATAAGTAATGCTAGTCAAACCTAATTTATTTAAATATTCCAATTTTAATTTAATAATAATCTGTTGATGTAACTGTGTGATGCAACTATCACATGAGGGAAATTTGATAATAATAAAAATCGCACTACTTCATGGTCCGTTTTCTCAAATTTCAAGTCACTAATCGTCTAAATGTTTCGGCCCCACCCTGTATATTGTTGCCTTCTTCCATGTTTATAAATGCTGTGAAGTTTCTAATTATTGATAACAAGTGCGTGCTCTCAAGCCGTGATCTCTCGGGGGTTTGGTCCGTGTTCACACACTCATGTGGTACTAAACATTTCACATGTTTAACAAGTTTTGAGAATATATCTCTGGAGAGGAAAGGTCTATTTATATTATCCGGTCAGACACGGTGCGGGAAAGTAGCGTAAACGTTCAAACAAAGACATAAGGTATTTATACTATCAGACACCAAACGGATTGTGACGACACTTATGGTCCTTGGTTTTGTAGTATTGTATAAGTGGTTGCTAAAATGTTCTCTCACTTATCATTGGAAGATTTATGTATGAGTGCCATACTATTAGATGAAGCTGAAGAGCAAAATCGTCGTTTCAGTGTGAAATAAGATGTTAAAGAAAAGAAAGATCCATGGAGAATATTGGACAAGCTTCAGTGAATTGATTGATGATGAACAGAAGTTTTAACAATATTTTCGAATGCCTCAGTAAGATTTCCATATTTTGTTGGGAAGAATAGAAAAGTCTCTCAAAAAACAGGAAACAACATTCAAGCAGGCTATAGGACCAAAAGAAAAACTAGCAGTATGTTTGAGGTGATTAACAAATTTTTATTTTGGAAACAGAAATTCTGATTTATTTATTTTTGTAATTTTAAGTTACATTAGTTTTCATTTAAATGAGGAAAACTCTCCATAAAACTGAGTTGCATTATAACTGGTCTCTTCATTTGTCTGAATGGGTTGAAGTACAGATGGTGATGTTGGTTGCATCAGAGAATGATCAGAGGATTATGATGAAAGTGTAGATACTGGGCGGGAAGCTGAAGGTAGCGGTTGTAATCCTTCCTTTGATAGTTCTTCAATTTCCAATTGTGAAACTTTAGAAAATACTCTTGCCTTTGCTATAGCTTGATTATGAGGGGATAGTTCTTTTACAGTTGCCGCTATACCGTTAAAGAATAAATCAATATCATTTGTTTTGCCCATGCCTTGGTCTGGGTTTTCTTTTCTGCTATTTAGAATATACTTTATCAATGAATAAGAAGCAGTATCTGGCTGGGTTTTTTTTCTTTTAGAGTAAACTGATTGGTTTGACGATAATGATGCCCGTTTTTGAGATGATGATGATGACTGTTCTTCCTGTTTTTGTTTAGTATTTTTTTGTTCTGGGAGTAAAGAAATGGATGCTTCTTCAACCTCACTATCAGATTCATTGCTTAATTCAACATTAACTGAAGTAATTGTTTCTCGTTCGTTGATATATGGAAGCAAAAAACACATTTCATCTTCAAATTTTCAATTTTTAATTTTACTTGCAGCTTGGCCACTTTTTGTGTCTTTTCTTTTCTTTAATCCTTTTTGAAAAGAATCTATGAGATTGTTCATTGTTTCTTACATTCAGATCCTAAATAATAATAAAATAAAAACAAATTAAAACTAATGCATAAATAATTGTTTAGCATGTAACTGAAAGGCTATGCAAGATATTGAAATTAAAAAAAAGATTAGGGTGCATCCATAAACCACGTAACATTTTGTGGGTGAGAGGGTGGAGCTTTAATGTCTACATGGTGCTACATGGGGGGAAGGGTGTCTAATAAGGTCAGAAAAGAGCTTTAAGTGGTTTATGGATGACTCCTTAACACCACACACATAATTATTTAGGATGTAACCAAAAGGTTATGCAAGATAAAAAAAACTTTTGAGTTCTTTTTTGGAGAAAGTCAATAGAGCATTAAAAAAGTAGAATTTTATTCCTCCAGATTCTTGACTAGTGGTGACTCCTACAGAACAATAGCATTTAGCTACCGACTCGGACATAAGACTGTGTAAAAAATTGTAATTTTAGGTTTGTAATGCCATAATTACACATCTACTCTTGAGTTCATGGCAATACCAACTGAAGAAGAATGGCTTGAAATAGCTAATACAATCTGGAATACTTGGAACTTTCCTAATTGCATTGGAGCACTAGATGGAAAACATGTCACGATTACAGCTCCATTTAATAGCGGTTCTTTATATTTTAACTATAAAAAATCTTTTTCTGTTGTTTTTTTGGCTCTTGTAGATGCAAGCTATAGATTTAAAGCTGTTGATGGTAAAAAATAGTAATGGGGAAGTTTTCGCACATTCTAAGCTGGGGAAATGCTTTGAACTTTATAAACTAAATGTACTTGGAGATAAAAAATTACCAAATACAGACAGCATTGTGCCTCACGTAACTGTGGCAGATGAAGCTTTCCCTCTGAAAACCTACCTGTTTAGACCCTACCCTAAAACACAACTTGATGATGTTAAAAAACAGCACTACAACTACCGGCACTCACGTACGAGAGGAGTGTCAGAAAATGGTTTTGGACTTCTTTCACTAAAGTTCAGGCTTTATAACAGAAAAATTCAACTAAAGCCAGAACACGCTGACAAAGTTATTTTAACTACATGTATCTTTCACAATTACATAATAAAAACAGAACATTTTGAGATGCCTTCTAATAACGAACCTTTGGGGGATATTTTGCAAAACCTTCCATTACAAGGTGGCAGCAGCAATATAACAGCTTTTCATATAAGAGATAAATTTGAAAACTTCTTCAGTAGTGCACCTGGAAATATTGAGTGGCGATGAAACTGAGTGATGATTTTACATTGACTACCAAAAGTATGCCAAATTATATTGTTAAAGTTTTGTTTATCATTACGATTGTGAAAAAATTAGATAATTATATTAATGTACCTGTGGTCTTTAGAATTTTCCCTATCTCTATTCAGGCCATTTCCTTTTTCTCGTTGTCACTGTAGCATATGTATTCTTGGTTATACAAAAAAATGGATTTGTTTTACACTTTCAATTAGCTTCTCAAGATCCATCGCGAAGACAAGAACAGAACGCAATCACTGCCAGCGAAGTACTGCCTGAAGATAATTTATACTATAAGTGAGTACCGTTTCATAGAAGATCAGACCTGCACGAACACGTATCGTATCGGACAAAACATTCTTGCCGTTAATGTCGGTCGGTACTTGTATGATCCGCAACGTGTCTGAACGGGCCGGATATAAATACTATTATTAGAAATCCATGTAAACATGATTGTATTGCTGGAAACACTACATTACCCCGTGTCTGACCGGATAATATAAATAGACCTTAAATGTTAGCAGATGTTTATCTTTTTCATATGACAAAAAAAATGCACTTGTTATTAATTAATAGACTACACACTTAAAGAACTAGCTAATTATATCATCAATTGTAGCCTTGTTAGTTATAATAGTTACTGGTATCACTTTCTTTTGTTAGCCTAAATATATTCATCCTTTATTTACTCCTATCACTAAGACTAGGCCTACCTACCGTACTGATAGTTCAGTGGTCACAGTCACAGTTCCTGCAGGAGAGCTATTAATTAAAATTCCGCAACTTGAGAGATTTTACCATATAGGAAATGTATTCCTGTATGCTCACAAGTATTATTTTGTTATCACCTCGTCTTAATACCGTTCAGGGTATATGAATATATGATTACTACATCCGGAAAGTATGAGGAAGGAAGCATTCTAGAGGCCATCTATCCACATTTGTATGAAAGAGTGGGAAACCATTTAGGAAAAATCACTCACTAGAGTTTACTGAGTAGACCCTATGAGGATTTGAATACTAATCTACCTGCATTTAGCAGGCTAGTCTATCACGAGAGTGACGCCTTATCTACCATTTGGCTACTGAAGGGGGTCACAAGTATTCAATCACATAAAATTCAAAAATACTATCTTTTCCGGTGCTCGGGAAGATTACAGACCATGATAAGATAAAAAAACTAAACAGTTAATAATGTGATGGTACCATATCTTCTCACCACAGTAAATCTGAGTGGTGGTTCTTTGAGTAACTTCTTTGAGTGACTGACATGGCAGGGTTCCTACGGTCTGGAAAGTCATGGGGAAAAATAACAGTCAGGGAAATGACAATTCATGTCACACTTCAATTTCATCGGAAATTGTAAAGCCGCAGAAGGCAGGTGTTGCCGAAAGTGAAAGTAGTGTAGTGACTCTAAGAAACCCAAACACTTTTGCTATGAAAGATAATATAAATAAGGCGGAAGTCATTTGGGCTTTGCAAGTTGTTGACAATAAAATGTATATCGATTCATGCAATAATTTAAGTACAATTTTTCAGTTTATGTTTCCCGAGTGTTCCTTTTCCAGTGCCTTTACTCTTGTGGAGGCAAGGCTGCATATATCATTGTGCATGGTTTGGCTCCATTCTTTCATAACAATTTACTGGACTACCTAAAATCATGTAACAACATTGTATTCAGATTCTGGGACAAGGAAAATCATAAAGTTGTCAGTCATTGCTTGAACAGTGGTTTTTTTCCGATAGAAGCACCACTGAAGAATTGCTTAAGCATTTCTCTGATGGTATTTCTCCTCTTCCAGTCTCTAAGTTTATACAAGTGTTGATGTAGGGCCCAAATGTCAATCTAAAGTTTATAACGCTTCTTCAGGAACACATCAAATATTTTACAGTTGCCGCTATACCGTTAAAGAATAAATCAATATCATTTGTTTTGCCCATGCCTTGGTCTGGGTTTTCTTTTCAGCTATTTATAATATACTTTATCAATGAATAAGAAGCAGTATCTATCTGGGTTTTTTTTTCTTTTATAGTAAACTGATTGGTTTGACGATAATGATGCCCGTTTTTGAGATGATGATGACTGTTCTTCCTGTTTTTGTTTAGTATTTTCTTGTTCTGGCAGTAAAGAAATAGATGCTTCTTCAACCTCACTATCAGATTCATTGCTTAATTCAACATTAACTGAAGTAATTGTTTCTCGTTCTTTGATATATGGAAGTAAAAAAGAAATGTCATCTTCAAATTTCCATTTTTTAATTTTACTCGCAGCTTGGCCATTTTTTGTGTCTTTTCTTTTCTTTAATGCTCTTCGAAAAGAATCTCTGAGATTGTTTCTTGCATTAAGATCCTAAATAATAATAACATAAAAACAAATTAACACTAATGTATACATAATTGTTTAGCGTGTAACTGAAAGGTTATGCAAGATATTGAGATTTAAAAAAAAGATTAGGATTCATCCATAAACCATGTAACATTTTGTGGGTGAGAGGGGGAAGCTTTAATGGCTACATGGTGTTACATGGGGGGAGGGGTGCCTAGTAAGGTCAGAGAAAAGCTTTACGTGGTTTATGAATGACTCCTTAACACCACACACATAATTATTTAGGATGTAACCGAAAGGTTTAAAAAAAACTTTATTTGAGTTCTTTTTTGGAGAAAGTCAATAGAGCATTAAAAAAGTAAATTTTTATTCTTTCAGATTCTTGACTAGTGGCGACTCCTAAAGAATAATAGCATTTAGCTACCGACTGGGACATACGATGGTTTCAAAAATTGTAATTTTAGGTTTTTAATGCCATAATTACACATCTACTCTCAGAGTTCATGGCAATACCGACTGAAGAAGAATGGGTTGAAATAACTAATGCATTCTGGAATACTTGGAACTTTCCTAATTGCATTGGAGCACTAGATGGAAAACATGTCACGATTACAAATCTATGTAATAGTGATTCTTTATATTTCAACTATAAAAAAAAGTTCTATATTGTTTTGTTGGCCCTTGTAGATTCAAGCTATAGATTTATGGCTGTTGATGGGAAAAAATAGTGACGGGGGAATTTCCGCACATTCTAAGCTGGGCAAATGCTTTGCACTTTATAAACTAAATGTACATGGAGATAAAAAAATTACCAAATACAGACAGAATTGTGCCTCACGTAACTGTGGCAGATGAAGCTTTACCTCTGAAAACCTACCTGTTAAGACCCTACCCTAAAACACAATTTGATGACGTTAAAAAAACAGTACTACAACTACCGGCACTCACGTACAAGAGGAGTATCAGAAAATGGTTTCGGACTTCCTTCACAAAAGTTCAGGCTTTATAGCAGAAAAATTCAACTAAAGCCAGAACACGCTGGCAAAGTGATTTTAACTACATGTGTCTTTCACAATTACATAATAAAAAACGGGACATTTTGAGATGCCTTCTAATAATGAACCTTTGGGGATATTTTGCAAAACCTTCCATTACAAGGTAGCAGCAGCAATCTCTGACAGCTTTTAATGTAAGAGATACATTTGCAAACTTATCTAGTAGTGCACCCGGAAGTATTGAGTGGCGATGAAACTGAATGTTTTTTGTTGTTGTAGGTGGGAAAAGGACGCATAAAAACCTATTTTCATTCAAAAAAAAAAACTTGAGGCATCTGATTTTTTTTTAAAAACCACACACACAAACGAAGGAGCATTCTAGGATTCTCCTAAAGCTTTATTCACAAACCAGTAGATTGTTGCAATGGTGACTGCAGATTATCGAGCTGAAATGTATTCAAAACTTTTATTGACCTCACTCGACTTTCTAGTAAAAGGTTTACTCGTCATGGACTATGAGCTATCGGTGTTTAGAACGTGTGATTTCCTCCTTCAAACCTCGTGAGGACTTTACAACGGTACACTTCTCCCGGCTCTCTATGTCTCTCAACTATTAACACTTTTCTGGGGGTGGGACAAATCAGCATTTCCATCCCCCCTTTCCCACTTGCCTCCGCCCTCCGACAAACATGACTATGCCACCAATTCTCTGGCTCATTACACATGTCTTAAATGTTATTATAATAACTTGGTGATCATAAGCTTTTTGAATCAAACTATTATAGCCGTTCTCTCATACCACTCTCAGTTTGTTGCTAGCATACCACCCTCAACCTGTTTCTCCCAAACCACTCTCAGCTTGTTGCTAGCATACCACCCTCAACCTGTTTCTCCAAAAAAACTCTCAGCTTGTTGCTAACATACCACCCTCACCCTGTTTCTCATATAGGCCCTACCACCCTCAACCTGTTTCTTCCATAGGACCCTACCACCTCAGTCTGTTGCTAATATATCACTCTCAGCCTGTTTCTCACATACCACCCTCAACCTGTTTCTTCCATAGGATCCTACCACCTCAGTCTGTTTCTTCCATAGGACCCTACCACCTCAGTCTGTTGCTAGCATACCACTCTCAGCCTATTTCTCGCATACCACCCAGAGACGCGGTGCACGTAATAAAACACCTAGTGAGTGGTATCATACAGCTCGGAGACTATGGCCACGTACACATAGCGTACGAGGGAAAATGAAAACGAATTACGCTGTGGTCTACTTCCAGAATACAAAATATACTCGTAGCTGCGCGCGGTGACAATTTCAAACAGAGACACAAGGCAGAGATTAAACAAACATCTTGTGTACAGAAAAATAAATAATTCCTGCATCAGTATGTTAACATGACGCTGTTCTATCTGACAACGTTAACAAAACAAACGGCAGGATAAGGTAAATCTGAACAAGGGAAACTCATTTACTTGCTCGGTATGAGAGTTTTTAACTATTTTACCAAATAGGAGACAGAACGATGTTGTCAAGTTTATCTCTTTGAAGTGTACTTGTACCATCACTTTGATGATATTGGACATCTGATACTTTGCTGCGTTGTTTAAATAAAAGTAATTTTGGTTAAAATAATATTTTTTTTAAAAAAGAACAAGAAACCAGATCGGTGTGCACGAGGACTAGTGTCAGACTCTCATCTTGTCTGGTTTTATGGTGACTTGGGAGTTGGGGTTCGAAATTTGGTGGTGAGGTAGGTTTATTTTGAACGGTCTCCCACTATTCCTCCAAACAAATGTGGATACATTTCATACATCAGATACCTGCTTAGTAGTATAACTATTTTAAATAATTAAATAGAGTAGGCATACGTTCCGTTTACTAGGAAAGTTGTTTATTTTAGCGTGTGGCACTACTAGCCTGGAGTTAAAAGACGTCCAGTTCGTTCGCCTGTGTGTAGACTATTAGCCACGCTGGTGGCACAGAACATTGCCCAGGATACACCACAGGAGGTTGTCTACACGTCGTACCCGCAATGAGATGCTGTGGTGATAGTGAATATGGAGGTGTCAGGCATTGGGAGTCTTAAACCTAACTTAACTCTAATTTGCCAACCCCTGGTGGCCGTTGGTGTGATTCCTCTTAAGGGTAAAATATCCTCGGTACTAGCTGGGAGTCGAGCCCAGGACCCCTAGGTTCGCATCCAGGTGCACTTACCACTACACCACGGGGCAGGATACCTTAAAAGGTAGAATATTGCACTATAGTCCTATCTTATAAGCTAAGCCATAGTGGATCAATGCAAGGTAGGCTTACTACCTTTCAGGGTAAACGAAAGATACATTAGAAAGTTATATTAAAATAACTCAATATGTGAAATGTGTTAAATGCTCTAAAAATTAATAATAAACCTACGAGGAAAAGGATCCTTTAACTGTGTATATTATACTCAAAGCTTCAACAATTTTTAAAATAATACTAAGATATAAAGTATGTTGTTAATAGATTGGTAACGGTGTGGCTGTCTTTTTTTTTAATTCACCTCGTTTTACTTCCCATTCAGGTTGAACGCATATTTATTAATTACGCTAATGAGGTAAGGACGAGAAAGGTATGATTTAGAGAAAATGTAACCAGATTTGGGAGGAAGGGGAGTGGGAAACCAATTATAGAAAAAATACTCAGTTCGCCTTGCCAGGATTCAAACCCCGACATTCCCGTCACCAGCAGGCCAGACAAAATGAGTTTGACATTTAGAGTTGCGGGCCATACGTAATATTAACTATGTGGCTACCAGGGTTGATAAACCTTTTTTATATTTTAAAATTCACTGACTTTTCCGATGTTTCCAGAACAAATGTTATGAATTTTCACAAAGTTTTATATATAAATAAACGGAAAAAGTCGATATTTTCACTGATTTTTATCCTTGACTTTTCCATGTCGCACCAAATTTCCCGTCTTTTTCAGGTTTCCCAGGTCTACATCACCGGTTATGCTTTACGTAATATTAACGGTGTGGCTATATCTTAGTAATAATGGTGTGGCTGGTTTTTTATGGTATATGAAAGGTGTATACTTATCTTAGAAATAATGGTGGCCACAGCTTAGTAATTATGGCACAAGGCGATGTATTGGAATATCGACATGTGGTTGTGTGTGCCTGATTATAGCGGCATGTGACTATCTGATATCTATATAATATTGGTAATAACTGCACTTGATTGTCTTGATAGTAATCCTTGTAATAGTGGTGTAGGTCAGGGTTCTCCAAACTTTTTGATACGCTGGCCACATGATATATTATACACATTTTCACGGGTCAAAGTAAAACAAAGATTTCAATAAATGAATGAATAACATTTATTTGGATCTTTGTAGAGAAATCACCATAATATTATTCAGGATGAAAGATAAATGTAACAATTACAAAGAGAGGCATACATATTTTCAAGAAAGGGAAACTCATATTTACTCTGGGATAGCAATGTGAGATTCCAATCGTAGCTAACAAACTATGGAGTTATCACAACTAGATCAATGGAAATGATGGAACTGTTTTCTTAATTTCAAAATATTGCTGGACTGAGGTGTCCATTATTATAATGGACTTCAAATGCTTATCAGATCAATTTTCTAGGTAGTTGGACTTGACATACTTCATACTTGATTCTTAAGAATTTTTGTTCACACAAGCTGTTTTACCAAAAAGTGACACAGCTCCACAAGCAAATCGCTTCAGATTCGGAAACTGTTCAGGCTGCAAAGATTTATAAAACAAGATAATATTTCCTTCCTTATACTTGTGTTTCAGCACCTCATCTGATTCGAGACCAATAATTTCCATTTGAAACTGACTTGGTCGTGTTTCAACATTGCTGTCAAATGGATTTTAAAACATCATATGTTTTTCCATCAAGATCAGAAATTTGTCCCAGAATTTTTTTTTTGTGTGTTTGAAATTAATTCTAATGCAAATGAAGAGGGAAACTCTGCTTCGCGTTCTTCATGACATTTTTCACAAAATGGGAAATGAACCAAGTTATGAACGTTCACCTGTTCTTCAGGTAGAATCATTTTTTCCCTGAATGCCTTGACATTCGCGAATAAATCACAAATCAAATGTGTTACAGTTTGCAACTTTAGATTCAATTGATTCATATGGCCGGTTATGTCTGCAAAAAATGACACTTTCCAAAGCCAATCAGGGTTTGATAAAAGTGATTGAGGTGATTCTTATCTGTGAAAAATAAGTCAATGTAGATGTAGTAATTTGTATTTATAGTAAATAATCAATATAATTGCTTATTTTTTAAATTATCTAGCATATTTCGTGATTTTCCTTTTATAGTCTTCTGACCCACCTCGGTGGCGTAGTTAGCCAACGCGCTGGTATAGTGTTGAGCTAGAGTGCCAAGGATGGGAAGATCGAGGGTCGGTCGGGTGAACTGGGGGTGGTTTTTCCTAAATTGTTTTCCACTTCTACTCCATGCAAATGTGAGTTCACTTTCTCTAAATTTAACCTTCTTTATTCCTAACCCATTAGCATGATTAGTACTTAAGCGTATAACCCGAATGGGTAGTAAGACGCGGTGCTAAATAATAATAATAATAATAATAATAATAATAATAATAATAATAATATAACCCTTCGCCGGGAGAGTTGGAACTACCTACAAAAATTGTCACAAGCCGTTCTGTTGTGGGTTTCGGGAGTGACACCAGCTGTTTCTTACACCATGGTTTGAGGTCTTCAATCAAATGGCGCCTACGACTGTAAATGAGGGTTTGCAATTTCGACAGCACTTTTGGGGAGGGCCGGATATGGCCCGTGGGCCATAGTTTGGAGGACCCTGGTTTAGGTTGTGGACGTAGCGACGACTTTGTCCCTCTTAAGGTAACCATGCAATAATCACATTCACTCAACGTGAGATACACTGAATATACTCGGAATGGGGTCATTTGGGCGATTATGTAACGAACTTGACTTCACGTACACCTAAGTCCAGCTTAATATATATGTTGTTCAAAGGCCTCTTAGAGCTGGAGTGGGCTTTGTTTTTACTTCCTTCATGGCTCTTACGTAGCCAGCGATAATTACAAGAGATGTGATCTTGTAAATAGAAATAATAAATACATAAGCCCCCCTCCCCCCCTCTCGTACAAATAATGTTCTAGATGAACTTGAAACTCCTTCAATAAAACTATTTCAATATTAGCTACTCGTTAGGCTACTTAACGATTGTTAATACAAGGTGTAATTCTGATTGAGTGGTTATTTCTCATATTTCAAAGCTTACTATTTTAATTACAAAGATTAACAAACAAAATAAAATGCTTTTAGAGAGGTTGAAACTACTCGAAGAAGATTGTTCATGGGATAAAACGACCGAAAGAGAAGTCCCAGCCAGGTTCTGTCCAGTTTAAAGTGGAACGTAAATTATGAGCTTTTGTAGGGGCGTTCTATGGTGCTATGCGAGTGTAGTCTATTGTAACGAGGATTGGTAAGTTAAGTATGAAAAAAGACATGAAAAAAGACAAGGTGGATGTAGGGGACGCAAGAAAAGGTCAGTTTTTTTTTACAATTTTTATAGCAAAACATTTTTTGCCCAAAATAAATAACATATTGCTCCAGTAAAGATATAGAGTTTAAGTGATATCAACAGTTTTTGAATATCTGTCATTAGTGTAGCGACATTAGATGAGAAACTCTTTAAATGAAGAGAAAGAGTTGTCATTAAATTACAGGACACCCATTCAAGTACTGTTGATATCATTATGTGAAGAAAATTAAACTATATGTTTATATTCAAGCAATATTTGATTTATTTGGCCAAAAAAAGTTTGTATATAAAAACTGCAAAAACACTTACATTTTATTGCGTCCCCTACATCCCCACCTTAAGTGACAAGAACTAATTGTAAATAAAGATAAAACTAGCGTGAATTTGAGAAAATTTCGAGGAGTGACGATTTTTGAATGATTTGTTTATCTAATCAAGCTTTTCAAATACTCATCAATGTTTTTGTTTATTTCTGTCGTTTGCATACAATTCGTATCTAACAATTAATGCAATAGACTGGGAGGGGGAGGGTAGTTTAAGAATCGACGCGTCATATTAGTGTGGGGAAAAATTGCGATGGACTAAGTGAAAGATCACATGTAGAAAACCACTCCCAATGCACCAGGCCTGGATTCAAACCCCGACTGTCCTATCCACGGTGACTTGAATACAGTGCTATGGACCAGCGATTCTTAAACGGAGGCCGCGAAAGGGTTTTTGGGAGGCCTCGAAAAAAAAATTACAAATGTTATTTGCTTATTAATGAAGTCAATTAACTTAAATTTTACGTTTTGGAAGAAAGAATTCAATGATCGTAAGCATGTAAGTACAGTTGTCTCTAGATTTTCCGGGGTAATAGAAGGGAGGGGAAGCACGGATAATAGAAATTACGGCTAGTATAAATAATCCCCGTCTGTTTAGCATCGCCATTCAAAATTTGCTGCCCTTTGTTTTTACTTATTTATGTAAAAAGGGATTTTCCACAATGGTAAATATTAAAACGAAGCAGCGAAATCGACTCCGAATCGACTCCTGCATGCGAATAGCATTAGGTAATACAATTGAATCTAAAATAGACCAATTAGTGGAAAGTGTTCAACAACCGATAGAGGTCCCATTAACTACATTTAGGTAAGCTAATTTCTGTTTATTTGTTTGTTATTATAATCAGTAAATAAAGCCACTATTTTAGAATAAATCTTAATAATTAATATGTTAGTAAAAATTAAGGGGCCGCGAGTGATAAAAGGTTAAGAACCACTCTATAGACCACTCAGCCACCACCGAAGAGACGTAGTTATAAACGGAACATTATTCAAACTCTACAAATATTGCATTAAAGAGAAATGTTTTTGTGTTGCTGTGAGCTGTTTGTAGTCGAGATGTGGTCCAGTCTCTTGGGGATCTTATTTGAGATCCGGGGTGATGATGACAAGGGTCAGGTTATATGTGAAAGCATGTGAAGAAACTTATTTTTATGTATCTATAAAAGCAATTGACCCAGAATTATTATGTTTGAACAATAGATGTGGCAGCTTAAACTTGATAGGTTAGCGCGTCGCGGACAGTTTTATTGTAAGGTGGAAATTGGAAATCAAAATGTCTCGGACCGTTCCATAATAAGGTTGTAAGTCGAATAAAGAAAGGAGTCTTCTTTTCGGGTATATGTTTGGAAAAAAAATAATTCTAGTGGTTTCTTTCGTTTCCCTCTATTTCGCCATGTTTGCATCATGGTTCGGTCATGTTCCAGAAGGGAGGGAGAGAGAAAGAAACTGTTCTTGAAGATGTCATGTTTCACAAGTGTTTGCAATAGGGGGGAGAGACTGTGAACAAAAGAGAATGGTTGTGAACGACATAAAAAAAAATGACCACCCATGTGTGTGAGAAGATTTCCCAACACATGTGGATACATTGAGTTTTATATTTTGAGATTATTCATTAATTTGATATATTGAGGGTGGGAACTTTTTGATATGAATTATTATGAAATGAAAAATCTATTTCATTACAATATAACAATCCGCGTTCTATCAAAAGATTCCATTTATCAGTCGTTGCTTTAAAACTAATTTTAAAGCGGGCTTTCACTTTTCCATTAAAACCGAGCCAATACATTCCACAGGCTTGCACCAAAAATAATTACTTTCGGTTTCATCCCAATTAATTATAAACGTCTCGTTCAACGCATCAATTATCGCCTGCCGTGCGTCAGTCAACTGTTGGTCAGAGCGTTGCGGTTGGGGGGCAGAGGGGGATATCTCTGTTCTTGTCGGGTACCAGGGTAAACAATTAGTACAGTATAAAACCGAGCAATCATTTTTAACTATTGTGGTAGAGAAACAATATCTATGTACATTTTATAATCGCGCATGATTCATCACGATTCGATCATTAATTTACTTATGTTTAAAAAACCAACTCTACGCCTTTTACAACCCGTTCGGTTTGTACTCATATGTACTAATTACGCTAATGTCTTAGAGAAGATGAAGGTTTAAATTATAGGAAGTGTACCCACATTTGCGTGGAGGGATTCGAGCCCCTATTTCCCCGTTATCGGTAGTCCAGTCTATTGCGAGAGTAATGCTTTAGACCATTCGACCAGCGAAGCGGGTTTATTGATATAATTAAAACTAGGTACTTGAAATTTGGAACTAAGACCAAGCTAAGAGGAGGATGGATAAGAGTAAGTGCACCGACAATGTTCTAGAGCGAGGGGGGGAACAAGAATGTGCACCCTTCAATCCTTCTTTTAGCTCAGACGAATGGTTTGAGGCGTTAATCTCAAAATATACTGGATTTGTGGGCAACATAGAAGTCGGGGTTAGAAAACCAGCCATCTGTACTCAAGGTGTTTTTTCCTAAGTTGTTTACCATTCTCATCATATTAGTATCGCATTTAGTGCAGCGATTGTCACGTATTGTCATAGCTAGAGGGCTCAATTATTTATACGGGTGACAATTTATCTAAATAAAAGTGAGGTATTGTTTTAAAAAAAAATCTCATTCGATTTTGTGCTTATTTTATAATTTTATTTTATTAAAATAAAATAAAATGTCGTCTTTTAGTGATAATTTGATATAATCGAATTGGCCGATAGAATAAAACTGTCTTCCCTCTTGCAATGAATCCAACTGCCGAGTTCGGGGTTTGAACCCTTATGTGGTGCACAGAGCGTGGTTTTTACTAAATAGTTGCACACTCTCCCTCCACACAAATGTGAGTACATAACCTCTAAATTCAACTTTCCTTACCCAAACACATTAGCGTGATTAGTAGATATGTGTATAGCCCAAATGGGTAGTAAGCCCACGATGATAAATAATATATTTAAAATGTACTCACTTTGACAGCAAACAGCTAATACTAGCAGTCCTAGAAGTCTCCTTGTGATCAACATCCTGAAACATTTTATCACCTAATTAGTATTAAGTTAAGGTAATATTCACTAGTTATAAAGGTGTTTTAGTTACTAGATATCCAATACGGAGGTTTTCAACAACTCAACCTAACGGGCAGGGATTGAAGATCTGGTTCAGAGGAAATACACGTGAAGTAGTGCGGAGAGCAAACGGGGAAAACTATCCGAGCGAGATTCAAACCCAGACCACTTCGTCCTCGGCAAGCCAGACTTGACGAGCCAAGCATTGTGTCCCCTTGACCACCTATACAACTGAAGGGTACCATGTCACGGGGTGAAATATAACATTAAAAAACTCTCGAGTCTTCGTCAACTAATGTTTGGAGCCAGAACTTATTCTGAGACGTGTGTGTTTTCGGATTCTAACATGAGTTAAGAAAACTGTCCATTGTGCTGGTAAGCAGCTTTAGAGTTATGAGAAAGTTTGTGCAATGTATCTTGCATAATTATTTTGTTGATTAACTTAAAAGTGAACTTCAAGCTTAAACTAAATTAAAAAACTACCTTCTAAACACCTCGGAACTTCATCACCATGTAGCTGTGTCGAGAAGAGAAAAGAGAGAAACTGGGGCGAGGGGAGGGATTTAAGGGGGCCTAAGTTTCCCCACAGTTTGAAGGACGCTACAAAGAACAAGTTCACAAAGTGAGGGAGAGTTTTTGCTTTCATCTTTAATCAATGAACACCCCATCCACTGCTTATTCATTGTTACTCACTCTGACGTAGACATAACCTCACAATCGTCTTAGCTGTACAAAATAGTTTTCTGCTTTATTTAGCTTGTACCAAATTTGTGTTGGTATAAGTTAATAGCCACTTTGGTGAAACGGATCCTTAAACAAAATAATGATTAACAGCACTAATAAAATGTTGAACTATTAGATCAAATACCACGTCCTACTACCCATCAATACTATACCACACCCTACTACCCGTCAGGACTATATCACGTACTACTACCTATCAGGACTATATCACGTACTACTACCCGTCAGGACTATATCACGTCCTACTACCCGTCAGGACTATATCACGTCCTACTATCCATCAAGACTATACCACACCCTACTACCCGTCAGGACTATATCACGTACTACTACCCATCAGGACTATATCACGTACTACTACCCATCAATACTATATCACGTCCTACTACCCATCAATACTATACCACACCCTACTACCCGTCAGGACTATATCACGTACTACTCCCCATCAGGACTATATCACGTACTACTACCCATCAGGACTATACCACGTACTACTACCCATCAGGACTATATCACGTCCTACTACCCGTCAGGACTATATCACGTCCTACTACCCATCAATACTATACCACACCCTACTACCCGTCAGGACTATATCACGTCATACTACCCATCAATAATATACCACACCCTACTACCCATCAATACTATACCACACCCTACTAGTCGTCAGGACTATACCACGTCCTACTACCCGTCAGGACTATATCACGTACTACTACCCGTCAGGACTATACCACGTCCTACTACCCGTCAGGACTATATCACGTCCCAGTACCCGTCAGGACTATATCACGTCATACTACCCATCAATACTATACCACACCCTACTACCCGTCAGGACTATATCACGTCCTACTACCCGTCAATACTATACCACACCCTACTATCCGTCAGGACTATACCACGTCCTACTATCCGTCAGGACTATACCCCACCGTACTAACCATCAGGACTATACCCCACCCTACTACCCGTCAGGACTATACCCCACCCTACTACCCGTCAGGACTATACCCCACCCTACTACCCGCCAGGACTATACCACGTCCTATTATCCGTCAGGACTATATCACGTACTACTACCCATCAGGACTATACCACGTACTACTACCCATCAGGACTATATCACGTCCTACTACCCGTCAGGACTATATCACGTCCTACTACCCATCAATACTATACCACACCATACTACCCGTCAGGACTATATCACGTCATACTAACCATCAATACTATACCACACCCTACTACCCATCAATACTATACCACACCCTACTACCCATCAATACTATACCACACCCTACTATCCGTCAGGACTATACCACGTACTACTATCCGTCAGGACTATAACCCACCCTACTACCCATCAATACTATACCACACCCTACTACCCGTCAGGACTATATCACGTCCTACTACCCATCAATACTATACCACACCCTACTACCCGTCAGGACTATACCACGTCCTACTACCCGTCAGGACTATACCACGTCCTACTATCCGTCATGGTTGGTCACCTTTTAACTACACTGGTAGAGTAGATATGAGGTGGGTAGAATTTAGAGAGAATGTAATATTATTTGGGTAGAAAACTACCCTGTGTACACTCGGCTAGAACTCAACCACCATTCTCTCAATCGCCGGCAAAAGAGAATAGGAACTTGAAGTTTAATCTGTGTGTTCATTGACGTGACTAACTAATGGGTTATTTAACGCTTCAATGTGTGGGGTGGGGGTGATAAGGTTTATAGTCTAGAGTAAGTAAATCCATATTAGCGTGGAGATGTAAATAGAAAATAACAGTTATAAATCACACCCGGCTGGGATTTGAACCTTGACTTCCTTGCCACAGGCAGTCCAGTCTATTGTGAACCTAACGATCATCCAACGTGACCAGTGGTGCAGATTACATGTTTGATGACACATTCAATGTTTAAAGAACCGCATCGGTGGGCGTGCGTAGTTAAAGTCAGTATTGTATCCTAGTTTGATGATAACAGAGAAGTTGGGGTTTGAGTCCAGCCGGATGTATTGAGGACGATGTTTCCTTAGTGGTTCACCACTGTCCCTTTATGGAAATGTAGATACATTTAGTATAAATTCAACCTTCCTCGTTTCTTTCCATTAGGATAATTAAAATTGCGCATGAGCCTTAAGGCACAGTATCAACACACACACACATATATAAAGATAGCCTATATTTAAAGTATAAAGTATGTATGTTTATGTTTAAAGTTTGTATAAATGTTTATGTATAAAGTGTAGAGTTTACATAAGTGTAGATTCCATATACATATTTTTATTTAAAGTGTATAGTCCATATATATGTGTATATATATATACATACATACATAAATATATAAATATATATATATATATATATATAAATTCATGTGTATCACAAACTGATACGTGACGGATATTCGCAGGAACAGACTTGATAGGTGAATAAAATTCAATCAAGTGAAAAATTACAACCTGGACACGGGAATCGAACCCAGGACCTTTGGCTTTGCACACCAATAATCTACCACCCATTACCAACAAATGGTGAAATATGGCCATAAATAAGAGACCAACCAGGTTGGCTCAGTGGTACAGCACTGGCGTACAAAGCCAAAGGTCACGGGCTTGATTCCCGGGGGTCAGGTTATCATTTTTCACTTGACTGAATTTATATTGTTCTTATTTAAAGTATAAAGTCCATATAAATATTTATATTTGAATAGTTAAGTCCATATATGAGTTGTAAAATTTGACTTGAAGCTGAACGTTCTTGAAGTGGCTGAGAAATATACGGTCGAGTCCAGATAAGCCGCGTGAAGAGCTTTTCAGCGCAGGAATCGATCACAACTTTCTTCCAATAATTGACTCGGTAAACCTTCCCAAATTTAAGGTCCTGCCCGATTTCAACAGAACATTATACTAATACTGGTTGGAAAAGAGGTTGGAAAGGGGGCGGGGGGAACTAGTTCAATAAAATCTTATCTTCTTTACCCCCTAAAAAGCCTGATAAGACTTGCGAGAAATCTCCTACACTGGAAATCTCTTAACGATTTCCCCAGACAATGGTGGATGCAGCCAGAAGAAACAAAAAAAGGGGGAAAAAAGGAAGTGTAGCCTTTTAGTTAGTTATTTTCCTGCTTTTTTTTATGTCTGGTATTTAATTTGTTTTAAAAGTTTATTCGTGTACGAGTAGTGGTAGGAAGTGTTCATCTCAAAATGGTTGCAAGTTTCGATGTTTTTCGGATCTTAAAAAGAGCTTACGATGGGAGGTTTTTTTTTTCTAAATAAGAAAATGTCCTGAAAGAAACCGCAGTGTTAAATCCGTTACTTTCTGAAAAAAACAAAACTTTCAAACCCTACTTTTCAAAATTTCATAGATTTTTATTTTCGAACGGATAGTATTATAAATTGAAGAAAACAAGCAAATATTTGTGACTGCTGATTCTACTTGAATTTAAAATATAACATATATATATTTATAAAAACAAGTTCTGTTCTAAAACTCAAACTAAAATTAAAATCAAATTATTAATTTTTGCATTGCATCGTACTACCCATACTACCCACATAGCCTATCTACCCTAGTGGGGTAATGTAGGTATAATTTAGAGGAAATGCATTGTTATTTGGCGAAGAAAGAGTGAAAAACTATATAGAATAAACATTATCAGTACAATCGCCTGGGATTCTAAGCCCAACCTCCCCGTCAACGGCAAACAAGACCAGTCTGACAACTAAGCCAGTATGCCCACCGGTGCGGCTCTAATAGCTTTGAGAATACAGATAGAGGAATTACGGTACTAAGGGAGCAATAGAAGAAAAAACTAATTTTTGCAATCGATAAGAAAAATGTATGGAAACTATTTTATTCACTATAATACTATAATATGTACTATTTTATCAGCTACTTCAGTGGCCGCATGGTCTTGAGGTGTTACCCACGCAATAGACTAGAATGCCGATGACAGAGAGATCGGGGTTCGAATCCCATTCAGGTGTATTGAAGGTGGTTTTTCCCTCTCTCTCCCCCACGCAAATGCATGCACACTTCCTCTAAATTCAGCCTTCCTCTTCCTTAACCCATTAGCATAATTAGTACATGTGCGTATAACCCAAACGGGTAGTAAAGCGCGGTGATAAAAAAATAAATAAAATATAAACCATTTGATCTAAATTCTAAAGTGATTATATCTATCAAAAGTCACAGATGCACAATATTCGATTCAACGGGTGAATAAGTATTCCTTAGCACTTTCAAAAGCGTTATTATGCCAATGGTTTAAAAAATAATAATTAATATAAATTTAAATTTAATTGTAATGTTTGTTTTGAAATTGTCGACATGTGATTCTAAGCGTAGACTAATACTTGATTTAGAGAAATACATTTTAAAATGATGGCAAGATAATAAAAGGGGTTTTAAAAAAACTAATTTAAACCGCATTGACGCGCGCGAATATTTCGAATGGCTTTCTTCTATCACGATCATCCATTTAATGACGGCCCTGTTCAACGGTCGACTGACACACGCACACACACACACACACACACACACACATTTGAATAGCAATCTGTAAAGCCACGTCGTGAACTGTATTAAAGCACCTCTCATCACAGGGCCCTAATGGAGACATATCACCCCCACAACCCAAACTTGCCAGCTTGACCTTTCATAGCAGGTGGTATTAACGGGGTACTTGGACTAATTCTCCCTGGGAATAGCCGGCAATTTGCTGCTGTTAGAGAGCAGACATCAGACTAGGCGAGGCTCAAGAGGTGATTAGTCGTTATGACTCAATTAGTGTTCGCCTCAGATGTAGTGCGATTACTAGGCTTACTCTTGGTTCATAGATATAGCATAGAGTATAAGTAGAATGATTTAATAAAAATCGCCAATTAAGTACCAGTAGGGTGTAGTATCTTATTTGAACCTCTAATATAATTATTAAATAATACCAACCTTAATTTTTATAATACCGGTAAAGGACGATGACTTTTAAAACTGCCTATATAGAATAAGATATATAGTAAAATTAGTGTGTGTGGGGTTTGAACTATATTTGGTGAACGCTACTCCTAGGGATTACACTCAGGATAAATTATATATATATATATATGAACCCGGGACCTCTAGGTCAGAACTAGGGGCTCTGGCCACAATACAACGAGGCCGGTTAGCAAATTTGGATACACTTCTTCTAAACTCAACCTCTCTCTCATCCCTAACACATTAGCGTAGTAGTACATTTTGAGCCCATCCCGAACGTGCTGAAAAAACACGTGGTGTTAAAAAAAAAGTAAGGAATGCATCCACCTAAAGTGTGTCAGTGACCGACTTGTAGGTAAAAGAGAGTGAGAGTAATATTGCTATTTTAAACTTTGTTTTGATGTGCGAGTGATATAATATTATTCTATTGCTAGCATTACGCTAGTTTTTGTGCAACTAAAGTCTAATAATGAAAACAAATAGTACAGTGCCCAGCACAGACTTGCTTGCTCTTATTCCTGAAATTATATTTATAGCTCCTAAGATATATGGTTAGAGAAACACAATGAGGGAAGAAAAAAGAACATCATATATAACCAAAGAGTGTACATGAAATAATATACTCTCTCACAGAAACATTATTTGGGTCTGTGAATTTTCAACTCACCATTTCCCAAAATTCTAATATATTTGCAGCGTATAGCCCGAACGGGTAGTAAGACGCGGTGCTAAATATTATTATCTAATATGTTTGACTATAACTAAGAAAATATCGGTTTTACAAAAAGTCTTCTTTCAAATAAATGTTGTTTATTAATAAGTCCTACAACTATACAATGACAGGGGCAAGCCTTGCACAACGGATAAGGAATAGAAAAGTCCGGATAAAAGAGCATACCATCACGTTTACTTGTCAACTTTTTGTTTTGTAGTCCATGTCTTATTACCATTTCAGGATATCCACATGCATACACTATTTTATTTTATTTGAGGTATTTGACGTGCACTTTATGAACCGACATTATATCAGCACACGAGAATTTTCTATGAGCGAGAGCGAAAAGACCTACCAATTTTGCCTGGAAAGGTATTTTAACATACCTTCCAGGTTTCTTCTACACGCAACAATCGAGATGGGAGCGACGGCTTTTACTTCTCCTCCGAAGGAAGTTGTGCTACGGATGTTTATTGCTCAAGAAACATTCGTTGACCCTGGCTGGGTTTGAACCAACGGACATCGGGTCCTGAGGCGAGCACTCGACCCCAAGACCACTGAGGTCAACTATTTACTCAAGTGGGGTGAGAATGAGGAAGGTATAATTTAGAGGAAATAAACCTACATTTACGTGGAGGTAGAGTGGGAAACCATTTAGAAACCCGCCCTTGAAACACCCGATCGGGAATCGAGCCCCAACCTTCCTGTGACCAGCAATCCAGTCATGTCTGTGATGAGAAAGACACATCCAACCACTTGTCAACTTTAAGTTAATAAAATGTCCTGAAGGATCACGAGGGAAATGACGGGGTATGTACTATTACAAATGAATGGAGGAAGAAGGAAACCGGAATAATTGAGCTGTGTTTTAAAGATTAAAAAATAAACCAAGATTATTGATGAAGTCATTAGCCGTCACTAATTAATGGCAGATCTAGTAGCCCACTTATTACAGCATGGAACCATCAAGAGCAATAAGAGTTCTTCTTTTAATTATGGAAATCAAGTGAAACCTCATTTTGATGGCCTGAAATGAAGATTGGAACATCTGTACAACAATCAAACTCGTGACCATGTTCCCCCTACCTTTGTTAGGATTCCTATGTAACTCTCAGTTCTGTGAACAGAAGACCTCGCTTCCTCCATTTAGATAATGCTATATAGCCCAGCCCTAAATATCCCCGAAAAAGAATATTAATATTTATTTAAATGGACAAACAAATTAATTTTATATTTGCAATGGAACAAAAACAGAACGTGGAAGAGAGCATACCTCAGGCCTGGATTAGGATGATCCTTGAATTAAGAGTCCATTTCCTACAGTATGGTTCCCAATATTTACTTTGTCGTTAGATACCGAAGATACAGGTGACATTTAAAAGCCTACAAAAAAAATAGGAATAAAATCTTAGCGAGCACTAAACTAATATAATTATAGTAATTAATTCTTACTGCCAAAATGGCGGTATCAATAATACACAGTATATTTTTTATCCATGCCAAATATGGAGGCATCTAAATATACAATTTAAATTTGACAGTGTCATACAGTGGGTTGAGACTAACAAATTGACAGCGGATATTAATTTATTGAAGTGATTTCAAAAAAAAATTTACCATCTAGTTTTAAATAAATAACATTATTGTATGGCTGTGACGCGTGAGTTTGTCAAGATAAATAAAAGGGCAAGGTGGATGCGGTTGGAATGCGATATCTAAGAAATGTATGTGTAAAAACTCGTATGGACAGGATCGGTATTGAATGGGTGCGGTTTGAAAGGGAATCCGATAAATCAATGTGAAAGAAGTACCTTACGTTGGTTTGGACATTATGAGAGGCTTAGTGTGGATCGAGTGATGAAGCAAATGTATAAAGGTAGAGTGTTTGGATCAAAAGTAAGGGGTAGGACAGTGGCTATATGTTGTAGATGAATGTGTGAAAAAGATACACATTAAGAGTTTTAAGAATAAAAGAGAATGTATGAATCGGTGTATGGATTTGGTTGAAGCGAAGGGGACATGCAAGAATAGGGAAGTGTGGAGATAGTGAGGATAGATTAAGTATGAAGTTATTTGAGCTATAAGCACAATTTCTTGCCTACCCCGTAAGGTAACGGTGTGTGTATGTGTGTGTGTGTGTGTGTATGTATGTAAGTACGTAAGTACGCATGTACGCATGTACGCATGTACGCATGCACGCATGCACGCATGTACGCATGTACGCATGTACGCATGTACGCATGTATGTATGTATGTATGTATGTATGTATGTATGTATGTATGTATGTATGTATGTATGTATGTATGTATGTATAAAAGAGAATTTAGAAAACATTTGATAAAAAGTTTAAAGGCCGAAAGAGAATTTTGAATACCTTTCGAGTATAAGCAAGTCTGACAGAAGTAACGTTGCTTACCTAGGAAGTAATCGGTGTTATTACGAGAGCCTACCTAGTCGAAATATGCTATTTTGTACGTCACGTGATCCCAGACACGAATAGAGGGGAATACAAGAAGACGGTTTGGATAGGAAAATGGAAAACATGACGCATGCGTAGAACCGGCGGAACACCTGGCTTTCGTCCAGTCGGTTCTAGAAGGTGAAACTTCTGCTTAAGTCTCGAAGTATCTACCCAATTAAATCATGTTTTGAATTATGTCCTGTTATTTTTCTTACAGTACTTTATCTAATAGTCTTAAGACTTCTCTTTGGATTTCAAGTTGAGATGTCTCCTATAATTTCTCCTTGGATTTTAAGTTGATATTCACCCTAAGTGATCAATTTATAGTATAGTAAACAAATTAATATCAGAGTCAAGTTTGCATTGTATTCATAGAGAATAACCGTTGTTCAAGTGGTTTAAGAGGCTAGTTTCATGAGTAGCGTGGGGGACCTGTCGCGGCAATTGGACCTTTGGAGAGAGTTCATTGACCTACTTTCCATATCCGGTTGATTTACCGTTATTCCTCCTCCCCTCCCCGAAACCATGCCCCCAGGACCCGGGAGTGGAGGGGCACCACAGTATCCTAGGGCTAATGGGCTTAGCCCATTTGATTTTAATGTGTGCTCATTAGATTTTAATGTGTGCCCGAGCCCCATTAGATTTTTGCCCCATTATATTTTAATGTGTGCCCATTGGTTTTTTATACATTCCCTGGAACGTGCAGTCTCGGGAACTCCTCCCACGACGTGTCAGCATGGGGGTTCAAACTCGGGACCATAATTAATCAGTCAGTATTTGGAGCTCACCCCTCGGAATCCATAGACTGAGAGCAGCGAGGCCTGATTACTAATGATGGAATTCAATACATGTTTAATCAGGAAAATACTGGTCAATTCCGTGACATGGATCTTTGTGTCACGTGAGCACTATCATTAACGATGTAATTATTATCTACGGTAAAAGGACTTCTATAGTAGGGTTTTGACCGGAAAGCACAATTACGTCAAGATACACTTGACAGCAAATTATGTGTGAATATTCTAAACTGTTCCTCCTACCGATTCCAAAATGTTCTTCCTATCAAAGAACTTAAATATATTCATATGGCAAGTCCGTGATTTGACCATAAAGTTTGTATTTTTAAACTACTCTTCCTACCAAAATCATACTATAGTTCTGTTTCATGTTCTTCCTACGTCAATTCATGGTGATTCTTATCTACGGTAAAAGGACTCCTATAGTAGGGTTTTGACCGGAAAGCACAATTACGTCAAGATACACTTGACAGTAAATGATGTGTGAATATTCTAAAGTGTTCCTCCTACCGATTCTAAACTGTTCTTCCTGCCCAAGAACTTAAATATATTCATACGGCAAGTCCGTGATCTGACCATAAAGTTTGTATTTTAAACTGTTTCCCTACCAGAATAATACTATAGTTCTGTTCCATAGTCAGTGTTGATTGCAAAAAAAAAGTTTGTATTTGTTCTTACTACCAAACAATTTAAATATATTCATACGGAAAGTCAGTGAGATCCCGGCTGCTGGTAAAGGACTCATACGTTAAATCATGTGATCATGGAAGAGTATCAAAATTATGCACTAATAAAGTGTTATCTTTGCTGGTTATGAGGTAATAGAAATGATACCAAACGAATTAAATCCATGCATAAGTCAAGTTGTCTGCTCTTCCTAGCAGAATCATACTATAGTTCTAACTAACAAATTAAATATATTCAAACGTCAAGTCAGTGAGATACTGACCCCTGGTAAAGGACATGTGATCTGCAAATGATCAATGTTGTCTGATCTTCCTAACAGAATCATACTATAGTTCTTTTCTTTCTACCAAACAAATTAAATATAATAATACGTTAAGTCCGTGATCCGTAACAGTCACTTTTGATAGATAACTGATATTAAGGCAGAGACTAATAGACAACTAATAGCCGGACACACCACATTAGTTGCATTAATCACCTGAAAGGGTATAAATACTGTCTGGATAAGAAATTCAATTTAATGATCGTGTGTGTGTGTGTATTAATTCAACGTCACTCTGCGAGAAAAAAAATGGCATCTACAATCAACTTTATAGGTAAGATATATATTTTTTTAGTTCGACACTACCTGTTTTATTGTTGATACCCAAGGAGAAAGTAAGAAAAAGGAACTAATTTTGAGGTTTGAATTGCAAATTCACTCACAAGATCTAACTTAATTTTTATTTATCAATTGTAACTGATTGGGATGGTAGAATACAAAGCTAGTCGTAAATACCAGGATATTCAAATACTGGGAAGTAGTAGCAATACACCTACACATGACAAGTTAGTTTGCCTCTTGGAAGAGTATCAAAATTACTTCACTAATAAAGTGTTATCTTTGCTGATTATGAGTAAATATAAATGACAAACAAAGAAGTTTTATTTTTAAATATGGTCTCAACTATATTTTGTTGACATAATAATATGTAATCGCAAATACAATTTAAAACAATCAGTCAACGCTATGGACTTGTGTCGTTTGGAGAGGGAAGCAATATGTCAAACAAAAACAAGTTTTATTTTCAGAAATATTATAATGATCTCAAGCCGAAATTAGAGGAAGTGTACCCACATTTGCACGGAGGGAGAATGGAAAGCCTCCTTAAATACGCCTGACACGCATGAAGGAAACTATAATATATCCTTCAAATTGGATACTATGGTGTGGACTTGTTTAGCTTACCCTGAATATTTATTATAACTTATATTGTCCATTTAGAACCTCCATATCTAATATTTATAACAGGAAAGAAGTAAGGCTGAATAAATTAGATTTACTAAGGGAAATGTATATCAATTTTTCAGAGTTAGAATTGGGAAACTAATTATGAAAATTTACCCAAAAAATAACTTGCGGTGGGGTCAAACCCCGAACTTCCTATAACTATTATCAAAATTTGTTTCTAAAATGGAAACTTGGGCGTAATTATCTTAATTATATTATATGAACTCGACAATTTTTAATTATTATTAGTATTATTATTTAGCACAACAGCTTACTACCCGTTCGGGTTATACGCTTAAGTACTAATGTATTAGGAATGGGAAAGGTTAAATTTAGAGGAAGTAAACACGCGTGGTGGGAGAGTGGAAAACCAACCCTAGTTCACCCACTCGAGATTCGAAGGAAACCCTTGGCTCAGTGGACAGACACGCTACCAACTAAACTAAACTAAGGTGTTGGGCTAAATGGGTATCCTGGGAGTGTTTGACATTACAACAGAAAACCTATGGCCCTGAAGAGTTGATGGTAATTGTTTGGCGTTTAGGTTAGCTTACAAATAGCTTGAACAAATGTTGCTAGAAAAACCTACTTTAGGGCACACACACAGTGTTGAGGGAGAGGGAGAAATCACCCTTATATTTTCCCTGGCTGTAGCCACTCATGATTTCAAGAGTAGGTTGGTAGGAATGACACGCGTTACCGCTTGAAAGTCAGAAATATGTTTGTTTGCGTCCTGGAAATACGTGGGTGACGGACATGTAGACGTGAAATTACTTTTACTCTTTGTGTCAAAAATAGTAATAGGTTTGTACTCTGAAGCGCTTCACCCCCATCCCCACAGCTCAGGATCATTAGTGAGGGGATTCTTAATCTATACAAAATCTGGTTTGCTTCAGTGGTCAAGTGGTCTAACGCGTCATGTCTGCCGGGGACGGGGGGAGATCGTGGTTCGAACCCGTTTGGGTACAATGAGGATGGTTTGTCCACTCTCCCTCCACGCAAATGCGAGTGCATATCCTCTAAATTCAACCTGCCTCATCCCTAACACATTAGCGTATAGCCCGATCGGATAGAAAAACGCGGTGCTGGGACAGCTATAGTTGGATTTTGAGAGGGAAAAAAAAACACCGTATTTAGCAAGTCTTGTGATCTGCAACAGTCACTTGACCATGTATGTTTTGTCTTTCCTAATATTTTTCTGTTGCATGCTTGTTTATTCATTGCGGTATCTGGGAGGATATTTGTAAGCTATATTGAAAATGGACCTTAAGTTGAGTTTAGGGGAACTATTTTCGATATTGTTCAAGTGGAACTACAATAATTAATATACCTTTTAGAAAATAATAGTTTACATATAAGTGTTTCATTTGTGTACTATAGAAATAGATGAAATCGTTCATCTAAGAGTTGAGTTGGCAAAGGCCAAATCCCTTATTGCCAGACAGGCGGAATACATAGTAAGACTCAGCCGTCACCCATCGTATGGAAGTCCCTCTACGACTACATCATCACGTCACACTGTGAAGACCATAAGACACCTATACCTCTGCAAATGTTGCAACAAGAGTGCCTGTGGAAACAGTCCCGTCCAGAAGACCAGCAAGAGCTCCGATGGAGCTAAGCCTGAGTTTCTTCCGAATGGGGGTTCAGCAACCCCTTCCACCAGAATTGCTTTTATAGGGGGTGCAATGCCTCCCCTCTACCAGTGCTGGCAACAAGACCCCCTCCATAGATATGGGTCTGAACGGAGGTATAATGAATGCATCCCCCTGGAAATTATGACGAAATACCTTACATAAATTTAATAACGCCAACATAAATGTGGGATCAGCTGTGAATATATTGAGAACAAGTGTCATGAGGGTGTAGCAAACTTAAATTTGAAAACATGTACGGTAAGCAAAACAAACACACACACATATATATATATATATACATAATATTAAATCTTGATGAAGTATCATTAGAACAGCATCATATCAAGTTAATTGGTAACAAAATATATTCATTAATGTCAAAAATGTACAATTTATACATATATGTTAATTTAAAGTTCATAAAATTTTGTAGCGTTTATTGAAATAACCACTACAAGAAAAGATTAAAACATCAACGAAGCACTGGTGAAGTAATACTAAAGTGGACTTACCATGCCCCATCGCCCTATGTTGTTGTTATCACGTCTCCCGAGCCGGCCACCCGAACTACACTCCACTATAAACTTTGTGCTAAGACTGACTGAATGAAGCACGGAGTTCAAGTCGGCGCAAGGTGTCATGGGAAAAATAGTGTGACGTATGATGCCCGAGACGTCAGTGAGCGATAGAAACTTTTAGTCTGGATCATTCTCCATGCTCCACCACGCTTCTCGAACCGTCCTTTCGCGTCTAGATGTTCCGTCCCTCTTATGTCATGTGTTGTGTTTCTCCTTTGTTTTGGCGTTTCCCCTCTCCCCCCTCTCTGAGCTAAAATATTGGCATAAATACTGGTGTAGAATAGATGAATGATTACTCTTGTCTGGACTTCCTCCAGGAACACGTTGGTGTTCAGGATGAATACTAAAGGTATAAAATTCTTTTTCGGCAATTGTGTATCAAAATTCCCTTTTGGCTAACATTTGAAATTTAATGAACAAGTCCAATCTTTCAAATAGAAACATAGCATTATTGTTGTTGTCTTGTAGACACGGAGGCCCCTTCCGGGTTGTGTCTAGTAACATTTGGTAATATCATGGAAATGTCAAATTTTTTATGGTTAAATTTACAGCCTGTTTGGCTTAAGAAAAATTAAATCTACTTAGAATAATTTTGCGGGAATTAATGTTCCTTTGTAGAATGTAGGCTAAAAATCCCCTTTTGGGTTTTTGTCAATATCTATAAATATTGTTGGAAAGCTAACCTTTTATTTAAAGACAAGATTATAGTCTGTACAACTGAGAAAAAGGTATTTCGTATCTTAAAATATTGATTTGGTTCTTTACTCTACGTGTTTGTTTTTGATAATTGTGAGTAAGAAATAATAGAGTTACTGCTAGACCGATGTAAAGCGTTGTCATTTCGCAACGTAAACATTATTGACTTAGAGCCATCAGCTCACTTGTTAGATGCCTTAAATGTTTACATTTGTCATTTTACGACTTGAACTAGATAATAGAATCACTGCTAGATTGATGCAGAGCGTTGTCATTTCGCAACGTAAACTTTGTTGACTTAGAGCTTTCAGCTCACTTGTTAGATTTAGTCTTTAACTGAAGTTGTTAATGCTTTGAATGTTTACATTTGTCTTTTTTACGACTTGAACTATTGATGATTGAGACGATCATGGATGATTCATATTATTATGAGTTAATTATATAACGTTCACACATATATATATACATATCCTTCTGTATCATATTTAAAATATCTAACCTTTTTATATAAATAAAATACCTTCTACTGTTACCTATTCTTTATGTCACTTTAGTACACTAGTTTCATCTAATCATGGGAAGTTTTTTTTATATAATGGCAAATATTTGAATTGTTTCTAATAATAAATATTTGTAGAGCGGGTTCGCGGAAACAAAACTCAAATGGATCAGTGTACGGTCCATTTGTTTGATGTTAGTCCTATCGGCTCCTCTGAAATATTTGTTTTTTTATATCTTTTGAATTTTCTGCTAATGGTATCGTTTTTGTTGTTGTACACCGGCCTTAATTCGTTGTGGAATTGAGGAGGTGGCTACAATTTGTAAGGTCAAAATATTCAAACAAATATTAGGTAACCAAAGATATTATTTATGCTTTTAGTGAGGATTATTCCATCTAGATATTATATTCTGAAAATTGAAAAATGACACCTGGACAAGAGAATTGAACCCGGGACCTTAAGCTTAGTACGTCAATGCTCTCACCACTGAGCTATACAGGATTCGTCCCGTGCCCGGGTTCATTCTTCACTCATATTTTAAGGCAGAGCCTATGATGGACTGGCGGAAATCGTCGGCTACAAGTATGTGATTATATTAATATCACGAGCTATCAGATAACGCAACCATCCTCGACTCGGTAATTGGCTTATTAATGCCATTTGTACAATTATTATAACTGTACGGGATTGCATATTATTATTGCATATTGTATATTGAATTTTTTCAATTTTCAGAATATGATATCTAGATGGAGTAATCCTCACTAAAATCACAAATAATAGCTGAAATGATCAGAAGCTCTCTTTGCTAGGTCAGCAGTTATCGCACTAGTGCTCGATATTGTTCCACACTGCCACTGCGGCAGTTATGTCTCCTGTGGTTGCATTGTAATGTTCACAACTATGTCACTTTTGATAGATAGTACCAATAGCTATGAAATAACAATACTATTAAACTAAGATGTTATCATTTTTGGCCGCAAAAAATATGTTTACTTTTTCTAAAAGAGTTTTCCTATGAAAATTGGACTGTACTGTCTTTTCCACTCTCCTAGTCTTACTACCCACCCAAGCTACCCGTGAATATATATTATTGTAATAATGATGACCACAATGTATAAATTTGGAAGAATTGTACCACCATTTGGATTAAAGGAGGTTTTTGAACCATTTACGAAAACAAAAACACTTCGGTACATCCGACCTTGATTCAAACTCCCACACCACCATCACTGGTTAGCCAAATAAAGTCAAGAAAGGTGCTTTTATCCGTGTGACCAACAGTGCAATTTATTTTAAGGTTTATTTATTTCATCCGCGTCTTGCTACCCTCCCAGGCTATGCGCATTTAGTTAATTTAAATGGGGACAAGGATGGTGGGATTTTAAGGAAGTGCAACCAAATTTGAACGGAGAAAGAGTAGAAAACAATTTAGTAAAAAAACTGCGCGACACTTTAGCTCAGTAAGTAGCGTGTCTGCCTGTTTATATAAGGTTTCCAGGTTCGATTCCCGGTATGAATTAAAAGCCTTTTATTGGTAGAAATATCGATTTCCTCTTTCAGAGTGATGAATTAACGACCGGGGGACTTGGTGTTGTGTCTGTTATAGATTTAATTTAGTTTATAAGTTATGTGCTGACATATCCAAACGTTTCAGAAAGTGCACGATTATTTTTTTTAAAAGAAGTAAATATACACACAGTATACAAAGCCGGGATTCGAACCCCGACATCCCGGTCAGGAGCAAACCAGGCTTGATGGGCTCAACATTTAGTCCGCGTTTCGCCGGTGTTGGTTATTTCAATATTAAAATTAGTTACCCGATATAAAAGGTTTATTTATATCCCAACTGTGTGGAGCTCTCTCTCTCGGCGCTATTTCCCACGCACACACGCACGCACGCGGCGCGGTCGAGCGCAAACAATGTGTGGTCAGCCAATCAGATTAGTTCCACGAGCACACACACGAAATGTCGCAACCAAGCCAAAATGGACGGATTTTATTTTTTCCAATGCCACTATATAAATGGGGAACAATTAAATTTCCAATTTGTAAACATAATTTAGTCTTGTAATATTGACTTTGGATCGATCCAATCCCAACAGACCTGTCGTATTGTCCTCTGTAAAAAAAAGAGGTTAATCCATTGTTATAAGCCATTCAAGGTAATCTTGCCACCGTACCTTTTTTTTTTTTAAGGTTGAAAGGTGAGTAAAATTCGTTCCTTTTTCGCTTTCTACTTTCTCATCTAAAGAGAATGTCTTGTAATCGTTAAAATTGTCCAACTCGACATTATGCTTAATATTTATGTTTTATGTGCCCCCAAACCCAAAAAAGGGAACATAACAATTTATTTTGTCTGTCCTTGGCCATAAATCTGAAACTGTTTGATGGGTTTTTTCAAACTTGGTATTTAGATATTATAGGGTTATACCACAGGATTTTTATTTTTTTATTTTGACCAAACGTAAGTTCATTGATAGGATTTTTTTTAATTCCAAATTTTTCAAAAATGGCTTTAACGATTTTGATTAAAAAATATAGTCCTATATGGGAAGTGTTTGACATGACAAATAAAACTTTATACTTGTTTTTCGAGAAACTTAAATAGTTTTAAGATACTCTTGGTTTGGTTCAGATTTAGAAGGCGTAAAACATTTTATAGCAGTTTATTAATAGCTAATTTTTGAAAAATTTGAAATTTTTTGAAAATAAATATAACAGTTTTTCAAAATTGGTATATATTTTAGATGATTTATAAGAAAGTATGTTTATTTTTCTGTAATAAATTGATTTTTACATATAAAACCTTTCAGATAATTTGAAATTTTTCGAAAATAGTATTAAAGGTTTAGTTTAAAATGGATATATGATAAATGTTTTTCATGATAAATAAGAATGTGTATTTAATTTTACAAATTAAAAATAATTTGAGGGTAGTTAACAAATAATTTTAAAAAAATTTTAAATCTATATTTTAATGATTTGGTTTAAATTAATGTATATTTAAGCGTTTTTATTGTGGTTAGCAATATGTGTTTATTTTTCTGAGGAAAGCTTATCTAAGGGTGGTTTTACTGAACACATTTTTGATCACTACACAATACACTAGACGAGAAAGTTTACGTAATTGTGTTATACTTTTTTTTTCCCCATCACTTTGACAAATGAAGTCAAATTAAGACTTGCCAAGACGACAAACCAATCCGAGATGGATTAAATATCAAATTGTTTCGACTAACATTTCAACTTACAGAAAAGGCCCAAAATTACAGAAAATGCCCAAGTTGCAGTGATTGACCTCTTTTCCCCCACGTACTCAACGTCTTACTACCCATCCAGACTACCCTCATGTTTACACTGATACTATAGGGATGAGGTAAATAGAACTTAGAACCTTTTTAGAGACGCGTACCAATATTCAAAACAAAAACATTCTAGATCCACCTAACTTTAATGTTTTTAGTTTTTTATATATATTTTTTCTAGGCTTACTTTTAACTTTGACGTTTTTTCGTGATTTTTTAAAAATAGCTACAAAATTTTCACATTTCCAAAATCTTATCCCGACCGAAAGTTTGGGAACCACTAATTTCAAATTGACCCGTATCTATGTAGAGCGTGAGAAAACCATTTAAGACAAAAACCTAGTAAGCCTCACTAGGATGTGATCCCCAACCTTGTAGAATAGAGGAGAGAAGCACCTTTGTCCGCATGCCCACCGGTGCGGGTGGATTCAGTAGGTATATTGTCAACAAATAGGTTTGTCAAGCATTTCCAACACTTTACCCAAAGAGGTTATTAAAGTAAACTATAATTTCATTAGTTCGTACGGTACAAATATTTAATTCGCTGTTAAATAACTTTCCATCTTCGTTCGCGTCGATGTAAATATAATCAGCTTTCTGCTACGCCACTTGCGTTAATTACACGAGTATGGGAATCAACTTTATAATGTCGATTCTCAGAAGCAGTTCCTCTTTTAATTATTGTGCGACTCTCGTGAGGTATTCCTCAACTGTTATATCTGTATCGGGTGATCCTGTTCTATGTGCGTTATTCCCTCCAGTCAATCCTGTCCCACAGGTCATTCAGAGATTAAATCTGAATCTTTCCAGTTGTGCTTTCCCTACTACCAATTTATTTCGAAGCTCTTGATTTTTTTTATCGTACAGTTTGATCTGACTAAGCTGATTATAAAAAGATTTGTGTGCTGTGCTGTTCTTAATTGCCATTCCATTGATAAATTATTATTTTTGTTGACAGTGCTGTTTTAATCAGACCAACCTGCTTTCAGTGTTGTTCCTAAGCCAGCCCTATTGGTGTTATTTACATAGGTAGTTTGTGTTGACTAAACCGCGTTATTTCAATTGGCAAGCTATCTATCTATTTTCATTATGATAGTTATTTTCGAGTGCTATTTATAACAAAAAATTCCCACCATGTCTATTCTACTTTCATTTACATTCCTGTCCTAGCTGTTATTTTCATTTACATTCCTGTCCTAGCTGCTATTTTCATTTACATTCCTGTCCTAGCTGCTATTTTCATTTAAATTCCTATCCTAGCTGCTATTTTCATATACTTTCATGTCCTAGCTGCTATTTTCATTTACATTCCTGCCCTAGATGCTATTTTCATTTAAATTCCTATCCTAGCTGCTATTTTCATTTAAATTCCTATCCTAGCTGCTATTTTCATTTACTTTCATGTCCTAGCTGCTATTTTCATTTACATTTCTGTCCTAGCTGCTATTTTCATTTAAATTCCTATCCTAGCTGTTATTTCCATTTAAATTCCTATCCTAGCTGCTATTTTCATTTACATTCCTGTCCTAGCTGCTATTTTCATTTAAATTCCTATCCTAGCTGCTATTTTCATTTACTTTCATGTCCTAGCTGCTATTTTCATTATACATTCCTGCCCTAGATGCTATTTTCATTTACATTCCTCTCCTGCTATTTCCACTTAAATTCCTGCCCTGACTATTATTTCTATTACACATTCCTGTCCTAAGTGTGATATTTCCCTCCCAGTAGCATCCTCCTGTCCAACAGTTTTTCCTCCTGTGCGTTTTGTTCTCTCAATTCCTCTAAATTTAACGTTTCCACTTAAATCCAGAGTGTAGCGCTCTTAAAAGCCCATATCGCCATCATCCGTCACTCTAGTAATCAGGGAACAAACCAGAACCGAGTACCGAATCAGTTATTTTTAAGGAACCAGAACCGGAACAGGAAACAAAAAAGTAATTGTTTACTAACTGGAACCAAAATCGATATATAATATATATATATATATAGGTGTGTGTGTTTAGGGTTATTAAGGGTTCTGAAAGGTTCTAAAGTAATGGATGTAGAGCTGTGCCCACAGAGAGGGGGTGTTTAACCTGTAATGACTCATGAGAGAGTTCCCAACACTTGTGATGAGTCATGGGAGATTTACCCAACACTTGCGATGACTCATGGAAGAGTTACCCAACACCTGCGATGACTCATGAGTAGTGTACGCGATGACCCAGCCCAGTTTAACCTTGAACACGATGTTGACGATGAATTCGTAAACATCCTGGTGCGATAACACCCTCCGGGTAGATGTGTCCCAAAAGATACTCTATAGTGGTTTAACTTGACACCTTAGTCTATAGTAGCTTAACTTGACACCTTATGGATGGACAAGCAACCTTAACTTTGACACCTTCTGGTCCACCCCCAGACATGTTGATTCTTGATTATTCACGCAGCCCCACGTCCCGCGCCCCCGCGGATGGTGATAGGTATTATTTTAGCACCGCGTCACGAGGGCATTCCCTTCACCTCCTATGATCTATAATTGGTGATCGATGATCGATCGGGGGAGTGAATAAAACACTGATAAGCTCCCTCCCACCCGCAGCCCCTGCGGTGACTATAGGGTCTAGAGCAGCAGCCGTGGCTGGGGGTATAGAATATGATATAGTGGTTTAACTTGACACCTTAGTCTATAGTAGCTTAACTTGACACCTTCATGTGCTAAATAATTATGGATGGACAAACAACATTCCTGGCTGTGTAACTTAACTTTGACACCTTCTGGTGGTAACGTCCACCCTAGACATGTTGATTCTTGATTATTCACGCAGCCCCACGCCCCCAGCCCCCGCCCCCGAGGATGGTCATAGGTATTATTTTAGCACCGCGTCTTACTATCCGTTCGGATTAGGAAGTGAACCCACATTTGCGTGGAAAACCACCCCCAGTTCACCCGTCTTCGGTGGTCTGGCGCTTTAGCCAACTACGCCAACGTGGCGGGTAGCTATTAGTTCCTTCATACCAAGAACTGTCTATATATTCTGCTTAACTTGACACCTTAGTCGCACCTTTTGATCCTTGATGCGTGCTAATTGATTATTACTGTGTGCTAATTGAGGAACATGCAGGCCGTGGCGTTGGGCTCACGTAACTTGAATTTGACCCCCAGACATGGAACATGCAGGCCACGGCGTCAGGCTCACGTAACTTAACTTTGACCCCCAGACATGTTGATTCATGGAACATGCAGGCCGTGGCGTCGGGCGCTCAGGCTAGTTCACGTAACTTAACTTTGACCCCCAGACATGTTGATTCTTGATTTGGCCAAGCCGTGGCGTCGGGCTCACGTAACTTAACTTTGACCCCCAGACATGTTGATTCTTGATTTGGCCAAGCCGTGGCGTCGGGCTCACGTAACTTAAATTTGACCCCCAGACATGTTGATTCATGGAACATGCAGGCCGCGGCGTCGGGCGCTCGACACCTACCCCCAGATATTGGAACATGAAGACCACGGCGTCGGGCACACGACACCTACCCCCAGACATGGAACATGCAGGCCGTGGTGTCGGGCGCTCAGGCTAGTTCACGACACCTACCCCTCGACATTATGATTATAAATGTGTGCTAATTGATTATTCATGAAACATGCAGGCCACAGCGTCGGGCGCTCAGGCTAGTTCACGACACCTACCCCCAGACTTGTTGATTCTGCCTTACAAAAATTTAATCAGATTGTTAAAGAAAGCCTTACAATAATTTATTTTTAATTACATATCACCTGACTTGGCGTATGTAACTAACTGTTTAGAATATTCATCAG
>CABFWB010004641.1:0-19581 GCA_902151455.1 Timema bartmani
TTTTAATATTTCTTTTTTCTTTTTATCAAAGTTTTGTTTCTATTCACCATGCTGTTTCTATTCACCCCATTTTACGGTATTCTTAATTTTTACGGGGGATTCGTCTGGCTTAATATTTCCCATAATGTTTTCCTTTACTCTTAAGAAACTTTCTTGCATTTGGATTTTTAATTTGTTAAGAACCTCGTTGAGTTTTGAGAACATGTCCCTCTTTTCAAAAGAGTCTATTACTAGTCTGCGGAGTCTAGCTTCTAAATGAGTGTAAGTGCTCAGTAATATTTTTTCTAATGACGGAACATGTTTGTTGTATTGAGATAATGAGGTTTTCAGGTTTTTGAGTTTCTCAGATAGCAATGGATACTCTTCCAAAAAGACAGGAATATTTTATTCTAAGACCAAGGATCCACCCTCGTCCTGTTCTTTGTCAAAAGTCTCACTCAGTTGGGATCTCATTGACTCTACTGTTTTCTATGGTTTAACGCCTCTTATTATTAGTTCATATTGTAATTCGTCCTTGAATAGACAGCACGGATCTGGGTATTCCATGCTGTAAATAGATAAAATAAAATACAAGAAATAAGTAATCTAACCGAACAGGATCCTAAGTGAACATTCAAATGATAACAGTAAGCCCTTCCTTGGTCAAGTGCAGTGAATCGGCGTGGCCATTGCGTTGACAATGTTTCCTGTATGATGAACTACACTCAATGTCAAGAAAAAAAAAAAAAGATTTGGTATAAATTTATTACTCGTACCGTTTCGCTTTTAAATGAAAATATAACTCGATTCAATAAACTGACTTGATAATCTAATACGGAATATTTATTGTATACAATTATCCGAGGCCGTGTCACTATGATCGCCACGTGTGCGTATTTACAACTCAGTCTAATCATAGCTTTAAATTGTTTAATCACTACTGTGTGAGCTCGAATTGGCCCGCAGCTCCACTTATTTTTACAAGCATCACTGACATCTAACAAAATTATGACAATGAATTCGGTTTGGGCAAAGTTATTTTGAACAATTTCCTTGAAAGTTATTCTGTCTTCCGAGACAGTTTTACCCTATTTAGTCAAATCTATTATTTAATGCTACTAAACATCAAGGTACTTAAAATTAAATTTAAAACTAAGCTTAAAACTAACTATACTAGAACTGAACTTAAAACTAACAACCGTTTTAGAATTGACTGTTAGAAAAGCTACATTCATAGTGTCAACAAGTTTAGTCTGATAATCTACTGTTGGAAAATTGTTCCATTCAACTATGAGACGTACCCGGTCACACACACGCACTCACTGCCTATTCTAATCAAAGCTTTAAACTGTTTAATTACTGACATGAAATCTTCCTTGGTTCATGTTCAAATTACATTTTTAAATGCTATTAGTGCCTAATAAAATGAAAACAAAATCCAACTTTTATGGGGTCAAATTGCTAAGTTAATTGCAATAAGTTATTTATTGATCTATCAGTTATTTGTGATATTTTAGGTCTAGTAATCATTGCCTACCAAAATTTCATAAATTTTACAAAATTCAAATCACAAATATCTAGCTATCCCAAGTTATTATATTTTCTTAGCTACTTGTGATGTAAAAAAAAACTTTGTTCGAAGTTCCATACTCAACAAGTTAAACATTTCACCCTCTCACACCTCTTCCAAATGATAGTTTTTCAGACAAAATTTGAGTAGGTTCACAGTTTAAGAAGACACGCTTAAACATATGAATATTTGAATAGAATAGGTTCATAGCATTTTTAAATTAAAACGAAAAAGGAATTAGCTAGCTACATTCATATAGTCGGTGTTCACTTATTTTGCACGTAGCCAACTTATGTCCACGTTGAAAGGCATGGTTGGTGATAGCCGGCCCAAGTTGATGTCATTTACCTCTTGAAGCGATGTTTGTCCTCGGAATCTTGTGTATTTGTTGAATTGAGTATTTGGTTTGGATCAAGCCGAGAGGGAGTTGAAAATAATTTGGGTGTGGTTTATTTCCTTAGTTTATTTATTTATTTTGCGGCTGATTATAGCTCTAAATTAATTTAGAATGGTTCACTGACAAATAAATAATTTATGAAAGTGGTCGTCTAATCATTAAAGCAATCATTTTAACAGTAAGATTTGTAAATAGCAGCCCCCTGTCAAAATTCCACTAACCAAAATATGTGTTATAAAAGCACGCTCTGCTACCATGTGCGCCTCCCTAGACGGCACTGTCATGGATCCTTTTACAAACTAATACTATACGGGTAATTGATTAAAGATCAACACTCTCACAAACACAGTCTTGATTTAATAATTCAGAAGCACAGCGTTTACAATGTCTCCAAACATAGCGAACACAACCGTACGCTGAAAGTCCCATTAGATTGGACTTTAGCATTTAACTGACTTTAAACCTAGGTGTCGCTGATCTGCTTTTACCCTTGCTCTAGCAACACAAGATGGAAATATAACTTAAACAAATACTCCCTTTTAGATTTACATTACAATAATATTGATAACTTTAATATAAAATAATAATGATAACTTTATTATAACATTAAGATAAATATTTTCTTTCAATTCCACATCATCCCATGGTTAGAATAAGCAAACAAGATCAATTTAAGTGTCGGCCTCAACTGGTACAGTAGTAGTAGTAATAATAAGGAAATTTCAAAATGGGCTCTGACAAATAGGGCGGCCATAATTAGAAAATAGATTTTTAGATGAAGTAGAAAATTAAAATTTGGCAGACAAGTAGAGATAAAACTCTTCTTTTAGCAACACGTCTTACTACTCGTTCGGGTTATACGCTTATGCACTAAATACACTAATGGTTTAATTTATAGGAAGTGCACCCGCGCTTGCATGGAAGGATGAGTGGAATAGCAATTAGGGAAAACCACCCTCAGTGCACCCGAACGAGATTGAACCCTGATCTCCCCATCATAGGCAGTTTTAGTACAACACGAGAGTAGTGCGTTATACCATGCGGTCATCGAAGCGGGTCCCATATAATTAAACGAACCTTAGAATTTGAAATTAACAGTGTGGAGGAGGGGTTGTAAACTATTTTAGGTGCAGTATAAAATTTAAATTCCAAATTCAACTCCAAATTAACAAAATAAATCTTAAAATTTGAAATTTCTAGGTGGGAGTTAGAGAAATGGTGGCGATAAGTGTTGGGGATGGTTGGAGGCAGAGGCCAGAGGTTAAATTTTCCACAACTAATAGAAACACTACATCACTGTGTGGTATAAAACCGAAATCCGGCAACCATATATAGGGACCATTCCAAATAGCGATTGATATCTTAACCTCTTAAATTTCAAAAACAGGACTCCAGAATATAAAGAAGAAAGGGGTGGGAGTAATGTAATCCTACAATTAGATGAGGTAGAAAAATCAAAATTTGTCAGTAATGTAAAGTAATCACTTCAAATTAATAAATAAATGTTAAATACTAGCTATTTACAAAAAGGGGACTGGTTAAATTAGAAGTTTGAAAATGGTAAAAATTAAAATAATAAATTACTTCTCAAAGTGTTATATGATTGACATTTTGTCAGATGTGTATAAGGACCACGTCAAAAAATACAAAGGTCTGAAATCTTTAAGATATCAAATTGAACATAGTGGAAAATTGGTAAGGCGGGGACACTCAAAATTTCCAAAACTAATATAAAAAACACTTTTTTGGGAAAGTAAAAAATTGAAATTTGGTATGTAATTATATATACCTTTCCAGATAGCCTAATAGCGTCTGGAAATTGAAGCCCAGGAATTGGAAGAGATCTATACTACTATAATAGAACACTATTTAAAACATAGTTAAAATTTTAAATTGGGAGTGTGGAAACTGAAAAGGGGGTAGCGGGGTTGGAAGGTAGTTAATAATTGAAATTTTTCTAAACGAATTAGAAAATCCACTTTTCGGCATGGGAGAAAATTTAAATTGGCCAAGTTATTAAAAGAACTACCCCACATTTAACCATTAAAGTTGTTATGGTAGGACATATATTGTAATTAAACATTAATATATATGAATTAGACCTGGTGTAGGTTGGGTTGAACCCCAGCAGAAACCAGGTCAGGTGCAGACGAGAGACAGGAGACTGGTCAGGGCCAAAAACAGGCTTGAAACTGGGCTTGACCAGTTGGTTGCCAGCATGGTGGGCTGGGAGTGCTAGGGTTTGTGATGGGGAGCTATTTACTTGTCAGCATCCGTAACCTCAGTTAGGGAAGGTGGCAACCAAAACTAGGTATATCTGAGGACTTTTAGGCGGCAGCCCCGCTACTCAGGTGTAGGTCACGACAGGCCTAGTAAGCTGGTGGGCAAACAAAATAATAACTCATGAAAAAAAAGTAAAATGCCGGACAGGAAACTTTAAATTCGACAAAAAGCTATGGTTAGCTACAATGAATATTGGCATATTGACATGAAGGGTGGAAGAGATTGTGGATCTAATGGAGGAGAAGAAGCTGGATGTGTTTGGAATGAGTGAGACCAAATGGAGAGGGAGTGGAGTGATAGAATTAAGAAACAGATATACGTTACATTGGATGAGGAATGATGATAGAAGGAGAAATGGAGTTGGGTTTGTAGTGAGAATAGGCTGGAAAGTAGAGATGGAGAGAATAAGTGACAGAATAATGAAAATGCTTATAACAGAGAAAGGAAAGCAGTTAGAAGTACTGCAAGTGTATGCCCCTCAAGCTGGATGCAATTTGGAGGAAAAAGCAAAATTAGAAGAAGGACTGGAAAAACACCTGAGAAAGGAAAGGCAAGTGGTGCTGAGGGACTTAAATGCCACAGTTGGGAAGGATAGAAGAGGTATTGAAGAGGCACAAGGAGCTGATGGATGGGGAGAAAGAAATGAAGAAGGAAAGAGACTACTGGAACTGTGCTAAAGAAATGGACTGAAGGTCGGAAACATTTGGTTTAAGAAGAGCAGAGATGAGAGATGAGAGATAAGATGACGCGCTATAGCTGGAATGGGGAGCAAACATCTCTAATTGACTATTTCTATTAGATAGAGAAGCAAAAGCGTGCACAATGAACATTAAGGTTCTACCAAGTGTGTCTTTGGATGGGGACCATAGACTATTAGTCGCAGACATGAAAGGCTGGAGGAGGGGGTGCCAGATAGTGAAGCAGGAAAAGAGGATAAGGATATGAAAGCTCAGCCAAGTGGAGGAGAGAGTGAGCTTTCAAGCAAGAGTAAGAGGAGAGCTACCAAAGGGTGAAATAAAAGGGGGAGAAGGAGAGTGGCAAAGGTTCAAAAAGGGCATGGTGGAAGCAGCAGAGGAAATATGCAGAACAATTAGGGAAAGAGAAGATGGAAGGAAACTCCATGGTGGAACGAAAAGGTAAAGGAAGCAGTGAATGCCAAAAACAAAGCCTTTAGATAGTGGTTCACCAAAAGAACAAGAGAGACAGAGGATAAGTATAGAGAGAAGAAGAGAATGCAAAGACGATAATAAGAGAAGCGAGAAAAATATGGATTGAAGAGTGGTCAAAAGTGCTACAGACTGACGTGGAAGAGAGCAAGAGATATTGTATAGTCAAATGAGCCAAAGGAGGAGGGAAAATAGGAAAAAGGGCCAAATGTTGGATGAAAAAGGAAGGATAATGTAGAGGGATGAGGAGGTAAAGAAGCTGTGGAAATCATATTTTGAGAGATTGTTGAACCCTGAGGGGGTAGGTTTGGTTCGGGAGGGAGAATAAGATAAGGAAATGGACGGAGAGATGGAGGAGGAGGTAGCGGACCTAACCTGGAAGGAGGTAGAAGAGGCCTTGAAAGGGATGAGGAAGGGAAAGGCACCAGGTGTGGACGAACTCAAGGTGGAAATGATAACAGTGGCAGGAGAAATGGGTCTACAGTGGTGGTATGGAGTAGTAAGGGCAGTGTGGAGCGAGAAGAAAGTGCCATAGGATTGGACAAAAGTTATTATATTACCAATATTCAAGAAAGGGGCTAGGAAGAGGTGTGAAAATTATAGAGGCATGACACTGATGAACATATTCTGGAAAGGAGTGAGGAAAAGCATGAAGGGAAGATGGAGAGAGGAGCTACATGGGTTCAAAGAGAAGAGGTCAACAATAGATTTAATATTTTGAATTGGACAGTTGATGGAAAAGACATATGATATTGGAAAGGATCTGGTAATGGCATTTATGGATGTAGAAAAAGCCTATGATAGCGTGGATTGAAAGGAAGTATGGAAATCAATTGATGAAGCTGTAGTAGAAAGAGGAGTGGCAATGAAAGTAAGGAATATGTATGATAATAATGTGAGTTGTTTAAAGACGGAAATAGGGTGGACAGAGTGGTTCCAATTAAAAAATGGAATCAAGCAGGGAAGTGCCCTCTCACCATTACTATTTGTATTAGTGATGGAAATGATAATGGATAGAGTGGCTGTCAAATTATGCGAGGAGAAAATTAAAGCAATGATATTTGCAGATGACTTAATGATATGGGGAAAATGAAGAGGAAGTACAGGAACAGTTGCAGGAATGGAATGAGGAGGTGAAAAAGTGTGGAATGACAATTAGTATGGTGAAAAGAGAAGTGATGGTGATGACAAGGCAAATAACAAGACCAAGAAATGTGATAGAACTCTACGGAGTCGATTTAAAGAAGCAAAAAGTGTGAAGTATCTGGGTAGTGTGATTTAGGCAAAAGGGAGCAGCAGAGAAGATATAGTGAGATGAGGGCAGCAGATAGAGGTATACTACAGGGGTGTAAGATACCTACTATGTAAAAGAGAATTGCCCCTAAAGTGTAAGGAAGGGTTTAAAGTGCATAGTTCATACCCATAGTAATGTATGCTGCGGAAACTTGGACTTCTTTGGATAAAAGACAAACAAGGAAAGTGGAGACCATGGGAATGAAGTTCTTTAGGAGCATGCTAGCTGTCACCAGAAGAGATAGGATTAGGAATGAAGATGTAAGGTCTAGAGTCTAGGTACAGGGGGTACATGAGATAGTAGAGGAAGCTAGGATGAGATGGTATGACTATGTAATGAGGATGGAAGAGGAGAGGATTTTAAGAAGATTGATGGATATTAAGTATGTAGGGAAGAGACAGCAAGGGAGACCAAGGAATTGATGGGAGGAACAGATAGCAGCAAGTGTGCAAGTGAGAGGAGGAAAAAGGAAGAGAGTGCAGGAGGAAGAATGGTGGAAGGACAGAGGGGGGAGATGGAGGCATTTTACTAAATTGATCTGGCCACAGGCTGTAAACAGTTCATGATGTGGATGATGGATGAATTTGTGGTTGAATACAATAAATTGATAATTTAACCATTAAATTAAATTAGCCACTTTGGGGTCGGATGATCTCTGAGGCGTCTCTTGCAAAATAATAGATTGCTGATGATGGGAAAGCTTAGGTTCAAATAGCAGCTGAGTTTCCTAGGGCTATTTTTCCATAAATGCTTTACCACTGTCCCTCCATGAAAATTCGGGTGAATTAGCTCTTAATTACCTTCTTCAACCCTTCCCTAATGTAAATATGTGGCTAGCTCAAACTGTTAGTAAGACGCAGGGTACACAGTAAAACAACAACTTCTAAACTGATGATTACATTATTAAATTTAATAAAATAAAAAGTAATCAGTGGAATTAGAATATGAAATCACTTTACATGATATTAGTTATCTTGAATAATTTGTTGAAAAATAACTTGGACACAGAAATCAACTGAACCGTCTCTTTATCATAGTTTTTCAACAATTTGTATGGTATTCAAAATTGTCTTCAATCTGAAATTAGCAATCATACATAATTTATGTACATTGGTTCAATAGTTTTTAAACTTAAAATAATATTAATTAAAAAATGACTTTTATAAAACAATTAATCCAATTTTTTGCTCTACATCTTACTACTCGTACATGTTATACATCTGTGTACTAATTACGCTAATATTTTAGGGATTAGAAAGGTTGAATTTAAATTAATTTCCCCTGCATTGGCGTGGAGATGGTATGGAAAATCATTTAGGAAAACCACACTCAGTGGACGTGACCGGGATTGAACCCTGATCTCCCTGTCATAGGCAATTAAGTCTATTTTAGAAAAGTACTGCCACCGAAGCGGTTATCTAATCCTAAATCTTAATATTTCTATTACATCTATTTTGTAGAGTCCTAATTAGTCATGTATTTACAAAATAAAAACAGCTATACTGTAACTAACGTATTGGTAAAATTACACAGGAAAAACTGCACAACCAGCTGTTAGAAATTGGTTATGTTTACTATAAATTTTTACTTTGTTCTTGGGTCTAAACTATAAATTGATATACTTGAAAGTTAAATGCAATTAATTGGGGTCAAACTTTTGCCTTTTACATTGGCTGTAAAGTAAATTATAATATTTTGTAACAGTGAAAATTCACATTAAAAAATGTTTGGATTACTTACCTTTATTTGAAAAATAAATATTCCCTTTATTCTATATTCATTTTTTGCGGTGAGCACATCGTCACAATCTTACTTTTTTTACGTTTTCAGTTATCTTCTTTCTTACAGTTACCTCCAGTTTTACGCACAGAAATACTATTTTTATAAAAAACTTTTGATTTTAGTGTGGTAAAACTAGTTGAAAATAGGGTAGGTTCACTAATAATAATCGTAAATAGCTAAAAAAAACACACACACACACACACATGCAAACACACACACGCACACACATTGGATGGATATCTATATTTCAATATTTTAAGCACCTGTTTGTTTTCACAATGGAAAAAATAAATACAAGTTCAGTTAACTGTTTGTTGTCAACCTCAACTTTGCTTGGACAGCACTTAGGGGAGATTATCTATTTTATTTTTCTCCCTTTCGAGGGGAGGTTGCTACTTCCCAGTTTCCAGTAGAAAAATTACAGCATTGATAACTTACATAAACTATCCCCCAAAACAATCCCACATTATCTTAAAATTCTCTCTTGTACCCTATAAAAATGACTTTATTTGATAGAGTAATGTCAGATATAGCTTGCTAATGTTTTACTTTAATCTCACAAGTACAACATTTTGCATAAAATGTCATAGATTTTTTTTAATTAAACATTTTTACTGTTCAAAAACATGCTTATAGCTATCACCGACATTTTGTTATAAATGAAATTAATAAATATCAAACCACTTCTTAATTAATGTGGGATTTCTAAACGTCTGAAATGTGTCTCAATGGCCTCTCCACATAGCACCCTTAACATCAGTGGTGCTACTTGCCCCTTGTCCCCCCACTCAACACTAGTGTTGCTATTTGCAACTTCGCCCACTAGTGAATTCGAAATCACTCATACTCTGCCTGTTAATGAATCATGTGGAGACTAAATCCTCTACCCCACCACAACTGAAACGAGAGTAATTAAGAGATGATTGACTATAGTATAAACAACTGTGCTCATGTCGCTGAAGCCAACTTGAGCTACTTGTTGTATTATAGGGGTGGTTGTATCATCATTTTGACATTTGCATCTCTCTCTGTCTACGCCAAGGTACTGATGGACATGTTCTATCAAGATGATGATGGTGGACCTGCCGCACTCCAAGATGATGTAGACCCAGTTGCACCAAGGACATCATTGACATATGAAGAAGTTGTGAAAGATCTTATCCATGATGAAAAACAATATCTAAGAGACCTTCACATGATCATTAAAGTATTTCGAGAGGAAATTGCAAAACTTGTCAATAATGACACTAAGGTACTTGGGAATAAAGTATTGTTAATCATTTTTCATATTCTCAATAATCTTAGAAAAATTATGATCCTTCTTCTTTTTAATAATCTTTAAGCATGTGGTATTAGAATTAAAAAATAATGATGTATGACTATATATTAACATATAATTATTGAATGTGAAAATAAGCATTTAATGCAAGTATCCCAGAAGGTACAAACAATTTCACCTTATTTTGAATAATCTTAGTTTTTAAACATTCCAAATAATTGAATAAATACTTAAAATAGTGTTTTCATTGTTGATATAAGTTTATGTTAAGAACACAGTACTCGATTTGTTCTTGTTATCTAACATAAACTGATTTCCAATTTCTGGCAAGTTTTTCCTTAATTTGTTTCAAATACTTTTTAAGCCTTTAACTCAAGTTAAATACTATGGGTGTAAAGGCATACACAGTAATTATTGAGTTTTGGTCTTCATTTAAACTTAATATTGAATTGCATTTATGATTCTGAAATAGAGAAAGTTAAAAAATAAATACACATTTCACTTTATCTTTTATTTGCATTTGTAAAGTATAGTTAGCCACTTCCTATACTTAAATGAATTAAAATAATATTAGTTAAATTCGTTTTAATCTGTAGTAAGAAGAAGTATGAAATTAATATTACATGGTGGCTACAGACAAGGAAAACCTGGAAAAGTCAGGGAATTTTTGGATGACAGGGAAAACCTGGAAAAGTCAGGGAATTTTTGGATGACAGGGAAAACCTGGAAAAGTCAGGGAATTTTTGGATAACAGGGAAAATCTGGAAAAGTCAGGGAATTTTTGGATGAGAGGGAAAACAGGGAAATATCAGGGAATTTAACTAAAAATAAGGAAAAGTCAGGGAATTAAAAAATATGTCTAAAATATCCCATTAATTTCATAACTAAACACTAAAACAAAAGTTAATACCTAAATAAAATAACATATTAATTTTTAAAATAACTGATAAAACTGTTTATGTTTAGTAGATACAAACTTTTTTTAATATATGATCAATAATTAATCAAACAAAAGTCATCATCCACCATTAAAACTGAAAAAAAGTAGTCAGGGAAAATTGAAAAATGTTGCCTGGAAAACCTGGAAATGTCAGGGAACTTTTTTTAAATATGTTTTGTAGCAAACCAGTATTATAAGAGACGTACTTGTACGTTCCTTATAATATTAATTAAAATAACAATAAATATATTAATATAAATAATACATATATTTTTATAAAGAAGGGAAAGGGGGCTATACATATTTACTGAAGATTTCCCCATGTAAAATGTATAATCTAATATTGATAAATATCATATGATATTCTTATTGCCTAAACACAAGTCTGAGAAGTCTAGAGATGTGCAAGCGTAAAAATAACAGTATTCTGAATTGTGGATAACACACCCCATACAACCTTAAATATATAAATGAAAATAGTATTCATGTGATGTGAAAGTAAAAACAAACTAGCTCAAAAACCCTCCATACAGCCCGGATTGGCGCCTAGGGACTACCGTCTTTTTATGCACATGAAGAAATAGCTTGCATTGCAACACTTTGACAATGCTGACAAGTTGCAGTCCAGAGTTGAAGAGTGGCTCAAATCACAGGTGGCAAAATTCCATGATGACAGAATACAAAAGCTTGTCAAACGTTATGACATGTATCTCAATTTTGCTGGTGACTATGCCAAAAAATAGTGCAAAGCTATTAATATAAGTTGTTTATAGTAAAAAATCCATAACAGTGTTAATTTTCTTTTCAATTAGCTTACGGAAGTTACTTTACGGAGTGCCCTCATGTGTGTTAATGCCTTTACTTTAATTTGAGCTTCATTTTATAAAATTCTATCATATTTGTTTAGTGACATGCTTAATGCACTTTTTTATTTCATGCATAATGTATTATGTTTTAGGAACTGGATGCCATGTTTAGCAACATCATGGACATATATGAATTAACAGTAACACTTCTTGGTTCACTTGAGGATGTGGTGGAAATTTCTGAAGAAAAACAAGTACCTGCTATTGGAAGTTGCTTTGAAGAACTAGCAGAAGTAATGGCTTAGAAATATTTCCCTTGAACTCTGACTATTTTTTTACGAATAATTAAATGAACAAGTTTTAACATTCTTGGATAAGATTGTTATCTTAGATACACTAAATATTCATTTAAGTTTTATACATTCCTTAGTCAACTTAAAATACTTTTAGCATAAGATATGACACACATACAAATATTTATAAACAATGTTGCTTTCTTAATTTCAACCCTAATTTTGAAAGGCAGGAAACTTTTACATTACAGGTATATACTATTACATTTAATTTGTACTAACCCATTGGAGTGGACATACGAAATGAACTGTTACATATGATAAGAAAATGGTCCAACGGCCGACTTACGGAACTGTCCCATTCAGTTCAAAGACTACAAGTTTCTTTTTTTTCTGCAAGCTCTAAAATGTATTATTTCATACCCTTTTATTTTATATCATGGTCTGGCATCAAGTAGGCTATGAAATTGTCATTTTTATAGTGAGCTTGTTTATTAGTTGGTTTGTATATAGTTTAGTTATCTTTGAATTCATTTTAAACAAACATTGACCATAATCATGAGAAAAGTTTCTTGCTAACAAAATAAATTGAAAATTTATTTTATTTATTAGTAATTATGGTATTCGGAAATGGAAATAAGTGAGGAAAGTGATACAGATAATGTTGTGGACAGTGTCACATATGATTCAAGCAGCAAAGAAGATGGAATAGAGTTAGGCAAAGGTTATTGTATTACAAGCTTATCATACACTAATGATCTTTTAAAGTGGTTTTGTGTCAGTATGTGACATTTAAAACATATTTTATTAAATTTAAAACAAAATAACAGATTCAAACAAAAGTAAAAGCCAGAAAACATTTATTTTGAAACGCTGCAAAAATAAACTTAAACACATTTAATTCCTGCCACTATTTACAATTATGTAAAACAAATATTACAACCTTAATGGGTTAACCATATGTCATGTATGAGAACCGAACATTATTTTTTAATCTTTTCAAAGTTTTGGACACCTTTTGTTTGATTAATATAAACTGCAGTGACATCATGAATTAATAATTTCCTTCAGGAGTAGTAAGCATAAATTAAAAGCTTTTTTTTTTACACTGAGTCTTAATATCTATTTGGGTTATAGGCGCTGTTTTAACTAAAATTGATTATTTTCCAATGTTCATCATGCTTTAGGCTCATTATACAACCACCATGTCCAACACCTCACTTCAGTCAGTTGGAAGCGCGTCTGTTTGATTCTCCTGAAAAACTTTTCATTGGTAAAATGTGGGCCACCCCTTTCACAGTTATGAATTAACGGCCGAGGGCTGAATGTTGTGTCTGTTCTAGATTAAATTTTTTTTTCATCTCCTTTGGTTCAGAAAGTGCACATTAAATACCTCATATAACTGAAAATGAAATGAAAATAGAACCACCATATTCTACTTTTTATATTTTATTGATTACTATTTTGATTGAGGTTTATGCAATTGTCATTTTTATTGATTTTTAATAATATTAATAATCATTATCATTCTTATTTAACTGTAAACTCTTGAGGAATTTCCTTAAAGCTAAACTGTTTTTATGGTTTTCTTTTTCTTAGATTTGTTTCTACAATTTTTACAAACTCATTGAATATCATTTATATTTGAATGTGGGTATTTGATGCTACAGTACTTAATACTAAGCAAGATATGATTCTGTTGCTACAAGCGAGTTTTAAAAGACAACCTGCCAAAGTTGGTTGAAGAGGGGGGATTATGGTCCCATGTTATATCAGTGGTTCTCAAACTTGTATGCTTCACCCACCCCCTGAGAATATTTATATAACAGGCATACCCCTTGTACAGATATAAAATATTTTAGTATAATAATGGGTATACAATAAAACATCTATATTTATTTGTGTCTATTTACAGTTTACTTTACACATCTACATATATTAATAAACACAAAAAAGGACATGATTGATTCAACAAATCTAACATAATTATCAATATCATACTTTGGGTACTTAGTGAGATGGGTGTGCTTGTTTACATTTGCAAAATTCATCATTGACTGGTGTTATCTTGCTTAGGTAGTGTCGCAACATCCAGTCTCTTTCTATATTGATTTTTTAAAGCAGCTAAAGATAAAAAACAGTTTAACATAAATACATAGTTGTGAAAGGAAGTAAATATTTTATCACAATGCTTGACAAAGTTGGATATTCTTTCTCCACTCTAATTCAAAAACTAATCAAGAGGGCTTTGGAAAAATTTCTTTCAAACTAATATCACAGGATATCTCAACCAACTCTTCTTCTTTATTTGATAATGGAAGCTTAAATTTTTTTCAAATCAAATGTGAAATGGTTTCGAATCCATTCTTTCGTTTCATCAGGGGTTGGAAAATACTGCCTTATGAGAGTTTGAAGAGTACTGAGGAGAACTGTTATTTTCTGTTTGATGTCCTCAAAGTCTTCAATCGTTTGCACATTTTCTTGTTGTAAAAAAGAGTTCACTCGCTGAAATTGCTCACAATTATTCTCTTTAAATCCGTATTCCCACAGGGAATTTTTTTGAGAATTGCCTCTGTTTTCTTTTCAACATAGAACACATCAACATTGTCACCTTGCATTGATATGTTCCATATATTCATTTTTTCAAAAATGTCCGCAGCATATGCTAAATGTAGAAGCCCTGCTAAGTCTTGTAGTCTTAAAGAAAGTCGAAACTCATGTTCCATTAAAAAAAGCATGCTTCATTGTAGAGTTCTAATAAACGGCAAAGGAAATTCCCACGCGACAACCAACATACTTCTTTGTGAAGAAGCAATCTCTTATGCAGGCTACCATTTCTTCACATAGAATTAAAAAAAGTTGAGACTTTAATGGTCGGGTTTTGATGAAATTAACCATTTGTACTCTTTCATTCAGAACACTTTTCAGATGATCAGCGATAAATTTGGCTACCAGTGCTTCACGGTGAAGAAAACAATGAGTGAACCTACATTCTGGTGCAGTTTATTTTATACGACCTGCCACTCCTGTGATACATTAAAAAATACAATTTTTCCACTCAAGGTTGTTTTCAGCAAAAAATGAATCAATTGTAAGAGCATAATTATTTTAAAGTTTATTCTGGCAAGAGGTTAACCCACACTAGTACATTTCCTTGGAAGTCAAGAGTGTTGGGTTGCCATCCTGCTGAGAATAGAATATATCTCATATTGCATATATCCCAGATTGCATCCTGTTGACGAGCGAGCATGGTGCGACCTATGGACCTTCTTGGCTTGTTGGACACATCAAGATCAGCAAGTTTAAGTAATAGTAAAATACACCTTGTTTAGTGATTGGTTGATTAAAAAGTAGGGGCATAGCTTCACCCCAGCTTAAGAGAAGCATGAGAGTGCATGCATGGTGCATGAGAGTTGTCATATAGCAACCACTGACTAAGGTACGAGGGAAAAAAAGTAATCTGGTGGTTCCGCCACCGGAGGGTCGATCACGGGTCTATAGGAAATTTTGCGAGTCCCGTTATCGTTCATGCTCCCTCGTCACGGAAGATCTATCCATATAACTATGTAGTAGTTAAGTCATTTGAACCGTTTAATAAATATAAATTATTGGACTAACACTCGAGTCTCACTTCCCACGACCTTAAATTTCAAACCCTACCGCTCCAACCCCAACCATGTAAGTCCCTACGGTGCCGCGGTAGTGTTGTAGTTAGGGTTGGCTATCGAGCACCCAAATAAACAGGGATGTTATACAATCATATTTAAAATGTCCTCACCTGTGGTAAAAGATTTTAGAGGCTTACAAAATAAAATATCTTCGAATATTTCATCCTGGAATTTTCTACATACAAAAACAAGTAGCCCAGCTACATCTGTTGACTCATCGACTTGTATGGCAAACCATGGGTTACATTTAATACCTTGAATAAGTTGGTCCTTAATATTACTGCCCATATCTTTAATTTTCCTGGAAACTGTGTCGTTTGACAAAGGAATGGTTCTGACACGTTTTGCCTCTTTTTCTCCAAACAAACAGACGATTTATTCTGCTGCTGGAAGAATGAGAGATTCACCAATTATATGAGCCTTGCAAGCTTTAGCAATTTGAAGGATTACTTTGTAAGATGCTTTGAGTGCACTTTCATTTTCTTCTAAACTAGAAAAATTTTAAATTGCATTTCTCCTGCAACGCAAATCTTCCAAAAGACGCCCAAAATAACTTAAGAGCTTATATTTAAATGTTCATGGTTTGTTTAAAAATGGTGCCATAAAAATGACAGTTTTATTGAATTTTTTGAAAGAACTTCAGAACAAATAATGCAGTGTGGATTTGTCTCTACTAGATTTCCTGTCCATGTAAAGCCAAATTTTAAATATGATTCATCATAATATATATATAATTATCGTTTATTTGTGTAAGATTTAAGAGTATTTTAGTTATTTCAGAATCCGCCTCTTTACTCACATGTGATTATGATGTTGTCGTAGATGTAAAAGGAATTGACATTGTTTTGTCAATACTTTTCTTCTTAGTTATCCATTTATCAAGACACTTTAAAAACACTATCACACAACGTCACAATAATTACTGAAGAATAAAAATAGATTTTAGGAAACAAGGGAAATAAAGCACAACAAATAGAAAGAGCAGTAAGAGGGCACATTAACTCCCAATAGTGGTTGATGTTCTGACTGGACGATAGTGACAAAGGTGGGAAAGGAGAGTTGACACACGTGCAAGGGTATGAATCACAATGTCACAACAAGGTCGCACTTCACCACTCAGTTACTAGCAGTGTTGCTAACTGTACAATTTGGATACTACTTGTACAATAATTCCACCGCTTCATCGGACACCCCCAAAATGTGTTCTGTGTACCCCCTTACTCCACTTTGAGAATCACTGCTCTAAATGACAGCTCATCTGATATGGCCTTGTGGTAGACTCAAGCGTTTAGAAAGGTGCACACTACACAGTATAGCCAATGCTGCTATAGCACCTACAAAGTTTTTCTGCAATCTGAGAATACTGATGAACATTCTCCTCATCTGCACATAAATCGCTCTAGAGCACCACAAAAATATTCTGTGGACAGGTCCCATGCCAGTTGAGTCATTCCACATGAATTCACCCAGAGGTGGTTGCATGATAATTTTTGAAAACTGTAATATTTTGCTCACATGTTCATACATATTCCAGAAGTTAAAATATATTTTTTTTAAACTCCCTCTTACTAGTTTTTCTGGTACAGCCACTTTTTCCAACATGGCTGATGCTAAATTTGTCGTTTTTGTATGTTCACAAAAACTTAAATATCTTGAAAACTAAAAGATTTATAAACTTGCATCAGGAACCATTATTCTGCTATTAGAGTTGACTACATTTCATTTTATTCTAAGTTTGGTCCAAATTGAGCCTAAATGGCTGAAATTTATTCTGAAATTCAACATAAAGTTTGTTTAAAAATGCAGTTTCAATGCCTTTTAAGGGGTATAAAAAAGATGAATTTAAATCTTCAAAATTTCACCATTTTATAACAAAAGTCTTAATCTTTGAAATTTCAAGACTTAGAAACTTCCCCTCTTATTTTATTAAGTCCTAAACATGAACACTCACATTTTCAAATATTAAGGCCCTAATATCTCAGGTGGAGGAACCGAAAAAATATGAAAACAGCAGGGGATAAAGTATTGTATATAGTGGTGGTTCGATAATGATACTCGTTTCCTCGATACCCTTAGTATCAAATGGTATCTCAATAATCAATACTTTGCGCTAAAAAACTCAAAATCACTATTTAGTATTCAACACAAATAACTCCTCAAATGGGTTGAGAATAGTGATGGGCATAATCAAATGATTTAAATAATCAAATAATAATTCAAGTTTATTAAGAATAATTGAATGAATCATTTGAATGATTTTGAGAAGTAGTAGAGAAAGGGAGAAACCATAATAATCAGAACAACACTAGTGGCTAGACATTAGCTACTAGTTGTAGTTTTGATTTGTCCTACTATTCTCTTCGCTCAGCTCTAAGCCCTCCAACACTCAATATACACATAGTATTCCTTTGCAGCTTATCAACACGGTCACGGTTGACACAAGGTCAATTTTTGCTTATCAAAGGGAACTATATTTTAAAATGAACATATGGAGAAATTTTATTTTGTATTGAAATAGCTGAGTAAACATTCACTTCATAAGTTCGATTTTCCTCAGCGCTTTGGCAAGGTAGTGGTGAGCAAATAAATGGGCCGGCTTGCAGCTGCATCATATTAGTAGTTACTAATTTTCATTCAAATGATTTTAAAATAATCCGCATTAATTATCTTCAATTATTGTAAGTATTGTCAACTTCGATTTTGAAAGTCTTGATAAACAGTGTTAACCATAATACATTTTTTAAAACATATTTTTCCTTAAGAAAGTTAATTTAATAGATATTTTGAAACGATTAGAAAGTATTATTTTAAAATTTTAAAAGACTTAGAGTTAAAAAAAATTAAAGGTTTTTTTAGTACATCCGAAAATCTTGTCAGTCATATAATTTATGACTTACAAGGTTATTTTCGTTTCCTATTCCATATTGAATATAGGGTATCGAGTACCGAGGAGATGAATTGATAGTTTTGAGTAAGGTATCATAATGGAGAAAATTAGGTATCGACCCACCACTAATTGTATGATAGCTAATTGTGATCAAAATTTTAGAGTATTAGACTTGTCAGGTTTTATTGCTGTGAAGTGATTAACTAATAAGTCCCAAAATTAAGCAAAATTATTCTCCGAGGATTTATAACTCTTTTATAAAGTTTCTGTTAATTATCATTATTAGGGGTCAAAACCACACTTTATATTATTATTAAAATATACTGTAATAACGTTTGTTTTTTGTGTGTCCATATGCATAAAAGTCATTAAGAACATAACTAATTTTGTTAATTTTCATGGAGCAGACCAGAACATAACTGAAGTTAAGATTAGTTCAAGGGTCTTTAAAACCATATATATATATATATAACACGAGAAATTTTTTTTTTTTTTTTCAATGTACACTTATCTTTTTGGAATGGTGTCTTGTGATCCTCTTTTTACTATCATAATAGATCAAAGACAAAAGGCTACAAAGTTTTTTTTGAAATTATGTTAGCACATTTAAATAAAAACATAACTTATCAGGCTGTTCCAGGAAAATCATTGTTTACTATCTCTTATAAAAATTTGTTTTTTCTTAAAGAAAGTACAAATGTTCATGGAAAAATAGAAGAAGAATTGTTTGTTCCAGCAGAAGTTAGTTTGAAAAAAAGTTGGTGCAGTCTTGTTCTGCATTGAATATATCACCAATATCAAAAATTAAACAAATAAATGGTACGGCGCCCCGCACAGACTTTCTCTCTCTTTCTATAAACTCGTAAGATTTCTGAACGGAATAATGTACATTGTATCATCACCACTCCACATAAGAACACGCATAAAATAATATACAATGATATAGAATCAATGAGAAAAGAGGCGCATCTTTGTCCACCTAAGAAAATTTCAAACAGTTTAATGTCTTCCAAAAGGGTCAACACTTCGTATTAAAATTTCGATTTCTGGTTAAAATTTTAACATTTTAAAAGACGTTGCAGATCTTCAAGTCATCGCATTGATATTTAATTATTCATTTATACATTTTGACCAATAAAAAATGTAAATATTGACTATTGAGTCTAAAATGGAGATAGATCATTGCTATGCAAACATTTCTCCTAAGAGATTTAAGGAAAAATAACATACTTTTTTT